>CAUYRH010079289.1:0-48902 GCA_963574655.1 Perodicticus potto
GGGTGTCCAGAAGCCTCACGCTGTCTCCCTGTGTCCCCAAGGGGAAGTTCCTGGGTAGATCCCGCCTGCCAGAGATGCCTGAAGTCCTCTCTCCCCAGTCTCACCGTGCCCAGCCGCAAGGAAGCTGTTACTCGGCTCAAAACTTGTGGTTTTATTTTAAGAAATTGCCACAGCTACCCCAACCTTCAGCAAATACCACCTGGATCAGTCAGCAGCCTTCAACATGAAGATCTGACCCTCCACAAGCGAAAGGGTGATGGACAACTCGCTGAAGTTTCCAATTATTGTGAACAGTTCCGCTGGGTGTGGCTGGCACCTGCACGCCCAGCTCCTGCGGAGGCTGAGGCAGGGCAATCACTTAACCCCAAGAGTTGGGGGTTGCAGAGAGCTATGAAACCACCACTGCACTCCAGCTTGCCAACAGAGCCAGACCCTGTCTCAGAAACAAAAAAACATAAAACGAGGTTCTGAGCCATATGAGTATGTCAGGAGAGAACTCTAGGCAGCGGGGGAAAAAACTAATGCAATGGTCCTGAGGCTGGGCCGTGCCTGGTGCATCTGATAAACAGCGATGAGGACGGTGTGACTGGAGCAGTGGGAATGAGCAGGAGAAGAGGGAGGAAGTGACGGGGCAGGTGGTGCAGGGCCTTGGGGGTCTTGGTGAGGACTTTGGGTTTTGCTCTGACTAAGGTGGGAGCCATGGAGGGTTCTAAGCAGAGGAAGGGCATGATCTGATTTCTATTAAAATATGACCCCTCTTGGGCAGGGTGAGGATGAAAGCAAAGATGGGGTAGGAGGCAACCTCACTGGTTCATGTGAACAGCAATAGGCCTGGACCAGGGAGACTGTGCTGGATGTGAAGATAACCCCGAGATGAACTGAACCCTGCCCTTAGATGATCACAGAAGCAAGTGGGTGAGAGATTCAACTACAAGGCCCTCTGAGCCCAGGGATTTAGGAGGAGGCAGGAATGAAGAGGGAATCAGTAACGGGCGGGACAGCATTATGAGCTCAGATCTGGGCAAGCGGCAGGGCGCAGTCAGAAAAGCTCAGACGGGGAAACCCTGGCCATGCGTTTCTCACTGGGTGGCCTCTGTCTTAACCTGTCTAAGCCTCAGAAGTGCAGATATAATCCCACCTTCCTCATTTCCACTGCAGTCCCAGCTGGCTACCCAGATGCATTTTCTCATATCCCCCTCCCTAGAAGGATAAGAAGGAATTAGGGGGGGAGAGGAAGATGATGAATGTTCCTCTGGCTGAGAGCACCCTACGGAGGCAGAAGGCCTTGCTCAGGGTACCTGGTGGGGAATTAGTCAAGAGGGCTGGACAGGGGAGGCTATGAATAGGAGGCTGAGAAGATGGGGCTTGTCCTGTGGACAGTGGGAGTCATGTAAGGCTCTGGAGCAGGGGAGGGATGTGATTAGGGTTGGCGTTGGGAAGACAAGCCTGACAGCTGAAAGGACAGATTGGTGATGACGGAACAGAAGTTAGGAGGAAGCCTCCAGAGCAGGCTGGTGTAATGAGGTCTGGAACTAGGACGGAGACAGTGGGAGTACAAAGGAGCCCCAGTTTATATATAGCTGCCATTGATTGCCGTGCACCAGGGAGCTTGCCTGGGCCTTGTCAAATCTTCCCTGGATCCTGGCGGTCGGCAGAGGAGAAAACTAAAGCTCAGAGAAGTTAATAGCACATGGGGGTCTATAACCCCAGGCAAGAACTGGAAGCCTAGACCAACTCCAGGACTCCAGAATCCCAGTTCTTTTCTTTTTATCATTATTTGTTTATTTATTTATTTTTTGGAGACAGGGTCTGACTATCATGCAGGCTGGAGTGCGCTGGCATCGTCATAGCTCACTGCAACCTCAAACTCCTGGGCTCAAGCTGTCCTCCTGGCTCAGCCTCCTGAGTAGCTGGGACTACAAGCACCTGCCACAATACCTGCCTAATTTTTCTATTTTTAGTAAAGATGGGGTCTTGTTCTTGATCAGGCTGGCCTCAAACTTCAGCCTCACGAAGTTTTAGGATCACAGGCATGAGTCACCATGCCTGAACTTTCTGTTAATCTTTTAAAAATTTAAAATATTATACTTAATATTTTGATACACGTAGGAGTACAGATGATTTTTAATTACACAGATGAGTTTATAGAGATGATATCTGTTTTTTTCATGTATCCACCACCCCAATAGTACATATTCTACTATATAAAGGGAAAGTAGTTTTCATTCCCTCAGCCCCTGCCACCTCCTATTTTTCTGAGTCTCCAGTGTCCACTGCGCACTCTGTAGGGCCCTGTGTGCCCGTAGCTTAGCTCCCACTTATATGTGAGACATGTCGTGTTTGATTTTCCATTTCTGTGCTATGTCACTTACAATAATGGCCTCCAGTTTCACCCAAGGTGCCACAAAAGACATTATTTCATCCTTTCTTATAATAAGTCTTCCATAGACTTATATGTCATATTTTCTTCCACAGACTATACACGTCATATTTTCTTTATCCACTCCTTGGTTGATGGGCACTTCAGTGGATTCCTTATCTCTGTGATTGTGAATTGCGCTGTGATAAACCTATGACTGTAGGTGATTTTTTGACAGAACGCAGAATCCCAGTTCTCCACTGTTTCACCGCCTCATGGGACTAGTTGCATGAATTGAGGGGCAACCACGTGGAAGAAAAAGAAGGAAGAATGGCGTTCTGGCTTCCTGATTCATTCGTTTATTCACCAAGGATTTAGTGAGTGCTTACCATGTGCCAAATACTCTGGAAGGGCTTGAGGATGCTGCCAAGAACAAAGTGACAATGGGAAGATATACAGACCGTCGGGTGGTGTGAGGCGCTATGGAGAACAATACGGCCGTGCCCAGGGCATCCAGGGGAAGGGCTGAGTGCACAGAGGGAGGGGGAGAGAGGAGTCAAGACGATTCCAGGGCTTTCGTCTGGGCTACTCGGAAGATGGAGTTGCTGTCAATACACATGGGGAAGATGGAGGAATGAGCTGGTCCGGTTAAAGAGTGAGCGCTGGTTTACAGACACATTAAGTTCAAGATGGCAGTTTTCTGTCACTCCCTAGTTGAAATCTTCTCATGGCTTCCTTCAAGTTTGGGATGACATCCGAACTGTACCCTAATCACAAGATCTTGCATGATCCAATTCCTGCTGATCTCTCTGTCCCAACACACTCTGGCCACTCTGATTTCTTTTCTGTTCTGCCAATAGCAAAAGCTGCCTCCCTGGGTACAGTGGAAAGGTCAAGGGTCCCCCATGCAATGTTGGGAAAGTAACATTTTAAGAGATAAGTAGAGGAAGGAGGTTTGTGATAAAGAGGGAGAAGACTCAGAAGTGGGAGAACACTTGGCAGAGACCAGCATCCATTAGGGTCAAGTTCAAAAACACTAGGAGAAAGATGAGGTCAGTGGCTCCCGGGCCACACAGAGATGAATCAGATGCAAACCAAGAACATCCGTTTTGTACGGTAACAGCTGACAGCTGAGAGAGGACAGAGGCGAGTTGCTGGGAGTGTGAGCCGGGGTCTGAGAAGATGGACTCTACAGGCTGGGAGAGAACTGAGTATGTTTACAGGTCATGGGAAAGAAGTCAATGCCCTATCCCCTGGGCCTTTGGAGAGCTGCACTGCTGAATACGGTAGCTGCTAGCTGCATAGGGCTATTTTATTATGCATTTAATTTAAATTAAATGAAAAAATTTAGTTCTGCTAGTCATGTGCCAAGTGCTCCGTCGCCACATATGAATGGTGTGTACATAGAACATTTCTATCAATGCAGAAAGTTCCATTGGACTGCTATTTTAGCATGTCTACCCCTGTAGGGCAGGAATTTTCTTTGTTTTTTTTTTTTTCTTTTTTAGAGACAGGGTCACTGAATTGCCTAGGCTGGACTTGAACTCCTGGGCTCAAGGGATCCTCCTATACCCAGAGGTAGAGGCGCATGCTACTATGCCTGGCTTTTTAAAAATTTTGTCTTATTTTCAAAGGAATTTCCATAGGTTTTGTTCATAGTATCCTTGTTCACAGCACCTAAAGCTGTGCCTACATAGTAGGCACTCAATAAATGTTTGCTGAATGAATGAACACGGAAGAAGTAAAAAATGTAGGAAAGTTTGGTGATAACTTATAAAATAGAGAATATTCTAGAAGAGATGGAAGGCAAGGGCATTTAAGGCAGTGGTCCTCAATTGTTTGGTATCAGGAACGAGCTTCAGGAAAGGCAATTTTTCCACTGGGGTGGTGTTGGGAGATGGTTTTGGGATCACTCAATACATTACATTTATTATGTACTTTATTTCTATTAGTATTACATTGCAATATATAATGAAATAATTATACATCTCACCATAGTGCAGAATCAGTGGGAACCCTGGGCTTGTTTTCTTCCAACTAGATGGTCCTAGAGTTAGCATTACCAGCTCAGCTCCACCTCAGATCACCAGGGATTAGATTCTCATAAGGACTTTGCAATCTAGATCCGTCACACATGCAGCTTATGGTGGGTTCCTACTCCCGTGAGAATCTAATGTCACTGTTGACCTGATGGGAGGTGAAGCTCAGGTGGTGATATGAGGGGGAATGGCTGTAAATACAGATGAAACTTTGGCTGCTCACTCATTGCTCACCTCCTACTGTGCAGGCTGGTTCTTAACAGGCCATGGACCAGTGGCCTGGGGGTTGGAGAATCATGGAAGACACGATTGTCTACCGCGTCGCCACCCCCGACTCCCTTCCTTGTTTGTAGAGCCCACCTCCCATCAAGGAGGCAGAAATGCCTCCATGGTCTCTTTTTCCCAAGATTCCTTGCAATGACAGCACTGGTCACAAGACCCAGTCACAGGCCTAACGGGACCTAAGTGAGAAAAAATTTGTGGGGTGCTTCGGGGAAAGAGTTTCGCCACCACCAGAAGAGTCACATGGCAAGAGAGACTCTTCTCTGCCTCTTTCTTGGCTGGGGGCTTTGGTGTCTCCCTCCACAGGATGGCTGGGTAGACATCTTGGAACCAAGGCGGCCATCGTGGAGCTGTGAGTGGTGATGATTACCAAGAAAGTCCTTATGGTGACGACGCTAGGGTGGAAAGATGGAAAAGAAAGCTTGGAGACATTGCTAAGCCATGAAACCAACCCTGCCGACAACCCTCAAGTCTCCAGACTTCTTGTAAGGTGCATGACAAACACTCTTCCCAGTGTTTAGAGCCAGAAAGCTCCAGTCAAATCCTGGCTCTTCCAATCACTAGCTATTTGGCCTTGCCCAAGTCAGTAAACCTCTCTGTGCCTCAGTTTCCTGCGCATCAAATGGGGACAATTTGATGTACTTCCCTTATAGGTATAGGAATGTATGCGGTAAGCTTAGAGCTGTCCTGGCATCTGGTAAGCCCTAAATAAGTATTTGCTTTCATCATTAGCATCATCATTTTAATTTTGTTACATGCAGCTAAGTTATACCAGAACCAACCAATACACTAACCCACATTCGTTGAGTTTATTCTCTTTGTTGTGTGCTTGTTGCTTTATGTACCTAGATCCCATTGCATGCCCCAAGAGCTTCACCAGTGGAACTGAGACCCAGAGGGGTTTAGCTCCTTGTTCACAATCATGCAGCTAACATACGGTACCTGGATCCTGAGTCTGGCTTTGCCCCTTCCACGATTCTGTTTCTGCTTACTCTGCCAACTCACTCACCTTCCCTTGAGACCTCAGCCAAGCTCATGCCATCACTAGCCTGCACATGGTAAGGAGTTCTGTTTTTCTCTGCTGGCTGGAAGCCAGGATGCTAATGAACATTTACAGAGGAGCAGCTACCATATGGCACTCAGGAGGAGGGGAACATGTGCAAAGGCCCTGGGGTTGGAGAGACCTTGTGGCGAGAGGGGGAGGTAGTGGGCAGGACAGCGAGGAGGAGATATTAGCATAACTGGAAGGCAGGAGAGAAGATGGACATGCTCTGGTCCCCGAACCTCAGGTTAGATGAAGTGCTTGCCTCTGACAGGCTCTCAGGCCAAATATTCCTGACATGGCTACCTAGGAGCAGACCTGCTTCCCGTTCTTCTTCAAGTTCATTCTATATTACCCTGCTGTACCCTTTCTTAGGAAAATCATTTCTGAAAGTCCTTTTCTTTCTTTTTTTTTTTTTGAGACATTTATGTCACCCTTGGTAGAGTACCGTGGCATCACAGCTCACGGCAACCTCAAACTCTTGGGCTCAAGCGATTCACTTGACTCAGCCTCCCAAGTAGCTGGGACTACAGGGCCCATCATAACACCTGACTATTTTTTGTTCTTGTTATTGCTGTAGTTGTCATTGTTGTTTAGCAGGCCCAGGCTGGTTTTGAACCCGCCAGCCCCAGTGTATGTGGCCAGTGCCCTAACCGGGTGCTGAGCCTGAAATTCCTTTTCTAAACCCTCAAATGCAGACACTGAGGGCGTCACTTTCCTCAGTTCAATACTGTCACCTTGGTCTGTGCAGGACCCCTCTCTTACTCGTTCACTCAGTCTTGCTTTCCGCCTCCTTTGTCCCCACTCCCTACTTTCATTCTTCTGCCCTAAGGGGCAGCTGATAGAATGTTTAATTTGGTCCTATTGGGCTGCCTTCTTGCAAAAACACATGCTTTATTTCGAGGGTGTCCTGATGTAAGCAGGATAACATTAGACATTTTCTGCTGAACCATGTCTTTAAGCTGCATCCAGGATGGTCTGGTGGATGTGTAGTCTGGAGCCCTCTCTTGGCTTAGTGAGAGCCTCATACTCCTACACTGGCCTCTGAAAGGGCTGGAATTATCAGCATGCACCACTCCACTTGGCCTCTATTCACTGTTTACAACACTTCTTTGATTCCTACCGTGTGCTACTTGCTATTCTAAATGATACGTAAACATTATCTCAAAACTAATAACAACTCCATAGGTGGCTGCTATTCTCTTCATTTGACTGATGAGGAAACTGAGGCATGGAGAGGTTAAATAACGCACTCAAGGATTCACAGAAAACGGAACAGCCAGGATCTGGATCCAGGCAGTTTTATTCTTGAACCTCCTCCGTGATGGATTTTATTTATTTATTTATTTTTGAGACAGAATCTTACTCTGTTGCCCAGGCTGGAGTCCAGTGGTGTCACTGTAGCTCACAGCAATGTCAAACTCCAAGGCTCAAGTGATCCTCCTGTCTCAGCCTCCAGAGTTGCTGAGACTACAGGTGCATGTCACCATGCCCAGCTAATTTTTCTATTTTTTGTAGACACGGGGTCTCATTCTTGCTCAGGCTGGTCTCCAACTCCTGATCCCAAGTGTTCTTCTTGCTTCAGCCTCCCACACTGCTAGGATTACAGATATCAGCTACAGTGCTCAGCCTCCATTGTCTTTACTTAAACAAAACATCTTGGACTTCAAGTACTCAAATCTTTCTTGGTCTTAGAGTTTATGCTTCTGAAGTTCTGCAGAAGAAGTCCTTCCTCCTCACCAGCTTGCATATCTAGTTTCCTACATTTCCTTCCTTTAACAAAAAGTTCTCCCCTGGACACAAAGATCTTCCCAGGTTCCTTAACCTCCTGCATACAGCAGTTCTTTGTTTTATTTGTCTTTTAAAGTAACGAATTGAAGGAAAGGACACGTTTCTATTTTGGGTGGTTCCTAAAGTCCTCTTAAAGTGCAATGTTTTCTTAAATAAAAAGGAGTAGGAACAGGAGGCAAAATCCCCAGAAGGCAATGAAATAAGTGATTTGAGAAAAGAGAGGTATCTACAAGAGGGGTTGAGTGACCCCAGGAGGTCTAGAATAGGATGGTGGTTGGATGAAGACCAATAGATTCAGAATCATGGGTGTCTTGAAGGACCTCATTGCATGACCTTCTTGATTGCCAGGGCTCAAGAGGTGGTGGAAAAGAAACCTCTTGCTGGGGCATGGTGGCTCATGCCTGCAATCCCAATTCTTTGGTAGGCCAAGATGGGAAGACTGCTTGAGGCCTGAGCAAAAGTGAAACCCTGTTTCTACCAAAACCCGAAAAAATTAGCCAATGGTTGTGGTGGGCACCTGTAGTCCCAGCTACTCGGGAGGCTGAGGCAGGAGGATCACTTGAGCTCAGAAGTTTGAGGTTGCTGTGAGCTATGACAATGCCACTGCGCTCTAGCCTGGGTGACAGAGTGAGACTCTGCCCACCCCCACACACACAGAAAAGAAGAAAAAAGAAAAGTAACCTCTTATTGAGAAGCCGCAATGAGAAAAGGAGGAAGATTATGTTGCGACTTAAGTGGGCGGAGGTGAGGTGTCTTCCCAACAGGGCAGCAAAGCACAGTGTCAACGGAGAATGAAGATCCGACAGATGAAACCAATGGATGCAGTCAAACTCTTAAGGAAATGAACAACTGTATTCACAACCGAATTTCTAGACTTTTGGTGAGAGCCTCCTACTACAGAGAGAGGTACTCCTGGAGCAAAATAAAAACAAAAACTAACCCTCACTCACAGCTGTGGAAGTTTAAACTAGTCTATCCACTTGTGAAAACTGTTAGGTAGTTTCCACCAAAGATAAACAGATTCTTCCCTCTGCCCTAGACACCACTCCCTTGAATGTAACTACCATAGAAATGTCAACAGTGAATGGGTGGCTCATGCTGATAATCCCAGCACTTTGGGAAGCCAAGGTGAGAGGATGCCTAAGGCTGCCTTGAGCTATGATTGATTAGGCCACTGAACTCCCACCTGGGTGACAGGGACAGACTTTTGTCTCAGAAGAAGAAAAGAAGAAAGAAAATAAACTGTATAAAGAAATGTAAACGATAGTCACATGAAGATGAAAACCATACAAGCCCCAGAGTGGAAAGGACTTTACCAAAAGCCCATTCTTGGTTAAAACAGATTAACAGGCAGTTCAGTACGCACAGCAATGGGAACGCAGTCCTCTGGTCTCGGCCTCCTAAAGTGCTGGGATTACAGGTGTGTGCCCGGCTGGTTTTCTGGTTTTTTGAGTGTGCTGAGCGTTTGAACATTACTCAAGGTATACTCATATGATATGTGTGCTTTTCTATATGTTTGTTATACCCCAAAATAAAGGTAGAAAAATAGATTTAGAAAGCAATGAACATTTACTGAGTGCCAGGCCTTGAGCATTATCTTATTCAATTCCTGTGATGACCTTACGAGGTAGACCTATCATTTCTTCCACTTTCTAGATCAGAGAGGTGGAATCACTGCTTCAAGCTCACAGAGCTAGTCCATGGCAGAGCTGAGTTTTAATCCTACAGGTCCTGTTCACTTTTTTTTTTTTATTTGTTTTGAGGCAGAGTCTCACTCTGTTGCTGAGCCAGAATGCAGTGGTGTCATCATAGTTCACTGCAGCCTCAAAGTCCTGGGCTCAAGCGATCCTGCTGCCTCAGCCTCCCAAGTAGCTGGGACTACAGGGGAATAACACCACACCTGGCTAGTTTTTCTGCTTTTTAAGAGATGAGGTCTTGCTCTTGCTCAGGTTGCTCTTGAACTCCTGACCTCAAGCAGTCCTCCCAGCTTAGCCTCCAGAGTTACAGGCACGAGCCGCTGCACTTGGCCATGTCATTTACTTCTGACTCCTCTGCGATACTTGTCAGGCTTGGAATACTGAAGAGACATGGATTTCTTGAAGACATAGGGGAGAAACTTAGAAAACAGAAGATGATGGTGGAGGAAATTGAAAGAGAAGGAGTTCATAAAAGTGCCTACCAACTTTATGAGAAAAAGATGGCAAGATCCCAAGGAACTGGGTAAAAGTTTGAAGCAGATGTGGGGTGAATTTAATAAGGCATTGACTAGAGATGAAGAAAATGTTGTTTAAGACCCAGCTGGGAGACAGCATACAGGAAAGAAAGAAACCCTCCTTGCTGGTTGTATTGTACCATCGTAATTTCGATGACAGTTTCCCAACATGGTAGTAAGTGATATTTCTTACAGTCCTATACTTCCAAAGCCTTGTTCATAAGCACCATTGCCATGGGTCACCCACTTTGAGAGGATCAAGATTCCAGGAGGCCAGGTGTCTTGTCTAGATCACATACTGGTTCATTTCAGAGCTGACCTTGAACCAAAGCTTTCTGACTATTCTTCTCTGTAGAATGAAGCCTGTGTCCCAGTGAAGCAGCTCACACAATCTTTCCTCTGTTTTTCTAGCTGGAGAATCCTCTCCCTCCTAATCCACAGCTCCATCTGTCTTTGAAACTGTCCCTTTAGCTATTCCTTCTCTCCTCCATTTCCATAACCTGCATGGGCTCAGGTTACACTGTGGCAGGGCCACATGGGCCTCTAGAATCTTCTGCAGTGATGGAAATGTTCTATTCTGATCTGTTCAACATGGCAGCCGACATCCACATGTGGCTAATGAGCACTTGAAATGTGGCCGAGCAACTAAAATTTTCATCTGGTTAAATTTTAATGAATGCACATTTATATTTAAATAGCTGTGTGGGGCTAGTGGCTACTCTGCTGTACTGTGCAGCTCTGTAGTTGAATTATAGAGTGGATTATGTAACTTGAGAGCATGCAACTGGCTGCATGCTGGTGCAGACTGCCAATTTCCTGGGTGCTCTCCAGGTACCTCTTCCAGCCTGCTCTGTGCCCTGCAAGGTGGACCCCACCAGACTACCTCTCCCAGAATGTTTTGCTCTAGTTTCTGGTTGGGTTTGGCTAAGGGGAAGTACTGTGGAAGATGAGGGTAGGGAGATTGGTTGGAGTATTGCTTGTTCCTGCCTTGGTCCTGACAGTAGTCCCTTCTTCATGGCTCTGCCTCTGCTCGGTTCCATGCATATAGAACTAGCAATGTCTTCCCTCTGAGGACTTCTATTTCCTTAACCTACTTTTCATTTCTTTAAGGAGTCTTTTCATGACATGATCTTCATTTGAATCATCTAGAGGAAGTTAATTCTTTTTCCTGTTGGGACTGTGATTGGTACAAGGTGGGAGGTCCATGAAAGCTGCTCATCTGAGGATCCCATGACCGCCACCCCCATTTCTAAGATCAAAGTCTCTGGGGAAGCAGGATTAGATTATAAGGCTCCTTTACCTTAAGGGCAGGGATACTTTGCTGCCTTTCTCAAATAAGGCCTCAAACTGTGGGCAAAGACATTCTTCCAGATTCTTGTGTTACCCTATTATAAGGCGAGAGCAATTCTCAAGAGCAGGAAGCCCAAGAAACAGAGGAGATGGGTGTAAGAAACTAGGAACGTTCCTTAAAGCTGCAGGGCTTGTAAGGAGGTGACATGGAGCAAAATGTGGAGCTGTATTCTCAGAGAAGATTCATGCAGAGACTGGAGTCTGTCTCTCCTTTCAGGGTGCTCAGCTAGACTGTATTTCTCAGGTTTATAGTAGGCATAATCATGTGGGACGTTCTAGCCTTGGGAAGGTAGGCAGAAGTCACCTGGGCTACTTCCAGGTATGGCTCAGGACCATTTCTCAATATGAATTGAGAAATTCATATTCTTTTCTCTTCTGTGGCTTGATTCAAGGAGCATGGAGACCTTAGAAGCCATGGGTTTAAGACAAGGATCCGCAATATAGAAGAAACCTGGGCCCCTGACTTACTGCTTGTAAGACAGCTGCTTGTTAGTCAAGAATACCCCTTTTGTCTACTGAGAAGTGGAACCAGACAAGGATGTCCACCATTGCCACTACGATTCAACACAGTATTGGAAGTTCTAGACAATGCAATCAGGCAAGAGAAGGAAATTAAAGGCATCCAAATGGGGGCAGAGGAGGTCTAACTCTTGCTCCGTGCCAATGATATGATCTTATACTTACAGAACCCCAGAGATTCAACCACAAGGCTCCTGGAAGTGATCAAGAAATACAGTAATGTCTCAGGTTATAAAATCCATGTCCATAAATCAGTAGCCTTTGTATACATCAATAATAGTCAAGTTGAGAAGCTAATCAAGGACACAATACCCTTCACACTAGCATCAAAGAAAAAGAAATACCTGGGAATATACCTAACAAAGGAAGTGAAGAATCTTTACAAAGAGAATTATGAAATGCAAAGAAAAGAAATAACAGAAGACATTAACAAATGCTCTTGGCTGGGAAGAATTAACATTGTTAAAATGTCTATACTACACAAAGCAACGTATAGACTTAATGAAATTCCCATTAAAATATCAACATCATACTTTAAAGAACTCGAAAAAATCGTTTTTCATTTTGTATGGAGCCAGGAAAAGAAAACCATATAGCCAAGGCAATTCTAAGTAATAATAAAAAAGAAAAATCCAGAGCCATCACTCTACCAGACTTCAGGTTACATTACAAGTCCACAGTCATCAAAACAGCATGGTATTGGCACAAAAATAGAGATATAGACATAGGTAACAGATAGAAAAAACTTAGAGATGAAGCCAGCTTCTTATTGCCATCTCATCTTTGATAAACCAAACAAAAGCATATATTGGGAAAAGAATTGCTATTCAATAAATGGTGCTGGGAGAACTAGATAACCACATGGCAAAGACTGAAACTGGGCCCACATCCTTTACCATTTACAAAAATTGACTCATGATGGATAGAAGATTTAAATCTAAGACATGAAGGGATAATAATCCTAGAAGAAAGTGTGAGAAAAACTCTTGATACTATCTGCCTGGGAAAAGATTTTATGAAGAAGACTTCATTGGCAATCACAATAACAACAAATGGAACTTAATTAAGCCAAAAACCTTCTGCACAGCTAAGGACACAACAATTAAAGCAAATAGACAACCTTCAGAATGGGATAAGATATTTGCACGCTACGAATCTGACAAAAGACTGATAACTAGAATCTATAAAGAACTTAATCAACAAAGAAAGGAACACACAATTCCATCTTTCATTGGGCAAGAGACATGAATGGAACCTTCTCTGAAGAAGACAGATGAATGGCTACAAACGTGAAAAAATGTTCCTAATCTATAATCATCAGAGAAAGGCAAATCAAAAGCACCCTGAGATAAAATCTAACCCCAGTAAGATTAGCCCACATCACAAAGTCCCAAAGCTGCAGATGCTGGTGCAGATGTGGGGAAAAGAGAACCCTTGTACACTGTCAGTGGGACTGAAAACTAATACAGCCTTTTTGGAAAGAAGTCTGGAGAATCCACAAAGAACACAAAATAGACCCTCCACTGGATCCCACAATCCCATTGTTAGGCATCTACTCAGAAGAAAAAAAGTCATTTTATAACTGCAGCTCAATTTACCATCACCAAGATGTGGAAATAACCCAAGTACCCATCAATCCATGAATGGATTAATAAACTGTGGTATATGTATACCATGGAATACTATTCAGCCATAAAAAAGATGGAGACTTTACATCTTTTATATGAACCTGGATAGAGTTGGAGAACTTTCTCTTTAGTAAAGTATCAAAGGAAGGGAAAAGCAAATATCTAATGTACTCAATACTAATAAGAAGCCAGCAGACGAACTAATACATACCCACACAAGAGAAAAACTCAATTTAATTCACACTAGAAGAAAGAGGAAGGGGGCAGGCAAGGAGGGAGGGCAACCTAATGGGCACATTGTAAAGGATATATGGCCCAGCAACAGGGACCTTACCTAATAAATAAATGCAAACATTGTAACCTAATCATTTTGTACCCTCATATTAACCTGAACTTTTTTTTTTAAAAAAAGAATACCTCTTTTGGATTTTATATGTGAAAAAACTAAATTTCTATTGTGTTTATGCCCTCATACATGTTGGGATTCTTTGTTACAGCAGCAAGCATATCTAATACACTTAATAGGAACTTATTTTCTCTAATACACAATAAGTAATATGCTTGTGCAGCTAACAATGTCAGTTCCATGAGGCCATAGTTTTGTTTTTTTGGTTCACTGATGGATCCCCAGTGCCTAGAACAGGGCCCAATACGTGGCAGGGCTCAATAAGTGAATATTTATTGAACAGGCTTTAAGTTTCCAATTTCTCTTTCCAACTGAATGGAAGGCAGAGAAGTATAGTAGACGCACGCTCTGGCTCTCAGGTGGAAGGGGTTGAACTTATAAACTGCCTAATCATTGACTAATTGCCTACACTGGGCAAGGTGCCAAGCCTCAGTTTCCTCCTAGGAAAGATGGAGAATTGCATAAAAGCTCTTTCTTTTTGTGGACAGTGTGAGGATTAAATGCGATCATTCATGAAAAGTGCTGAGCACACCACCTGATGCACAGGAAGCATCCAGGAAGCAGAGATCATGATGAGCTGGACTTTTCTTGTTCTCTGGGCAAACAAAAAAGCACAGAGGCTGCAACGCCCTGAAAAGGTTCTGCACTCGGCTCTGACAAATTTCAGGCCCCAGGTGGGGGTGGGGGGTGGGGGAGTCCGGCCTTGAGCCTGGGATTATAGCCAAAGAGCAACTCAGGAAACAATATTACATTCCCACGATCCTTCTGCTGCCCCAGGAGAGCTTGAACCTCCATTTCTCATTCTGACCTCAGACCAACTCTGCAGAAATGCTGTTCTGGGCTTGGACTAGCTGCTCCAGTTCAGGAAGCCTGGTGGAGCCCTCAGGATTAGTGGGAGAAACAAGCCATGGTTTAATTCAGGACATCCCACTTTTTTTTTATAGGTATTATTATTATAACCAGCCTGGAGTTATTCATGATTGGACAGATGCCTTAGGACTGATCAGATTTTTCTCCTCCATTAGTTAAAATGTGAATCACAGCTGAGTCACTAAAGAAAGAAAACGGTCAATGAGCAATTCTGACTTCCTCCCTCCTTCCTTGCTCAGAGAGATGAGTCAGCAGAAGTTAGGATCCAAAAATGAGAAGCAGGGGAAAAAAAAAAAATCCAAAAGAGATAGATGCAGGGCTTGGAAAAAGTAGGAGCAAAATGAACCTGAGCCATTTTATTCTTTGTCTTAGCAGAAAAAATTCTCCAAGGTGCCATCCTAAGGCCTAACGGTCAAATCCTCTACTGAGCACAACCAAGTCTTGCTTTTACACAGACAGACCCATTGGCACCCAGAGTTGCAGCAATGGCGGGCTTCTCACCATGCCAAAAACAAGCTCAAGCACTCTTCTCTTTCTGCTTTATTTTTCCTGCAAAGCCTAGGCTGCCCTTTGAATTAACACTTCATGATCGTGTTTCATAAGGTAACAGGAGAGTGGGGAGCTGTTTTACATCTAGTCAATGGGAAAGAGCCATGAGGGAGATGAGAAGGAAAATTTTAGACATGGGCACCCCTCCCCCCATCAGGGAAGCTCTAGCCTACTGAGGCCCAAAGTCAGGCTGAATCTGAATCCTGGCTCTGCGTAGTCCTGGAGAAGAAAAACCGATCTTTCTGAGCCTCAGTTTCCTCACCTGTAAAATGGGGAGAGTAAAAAAATCCTGCTAACAGTGTTGTAAAGATGAAAAAGGAATTATTCATTAGAAAAATATAATCTATGAATTTCTGCCTCACTTGTAGGGTTACCCCAAAGCCAGCTGATCAGATGGTTTGGATGAAGGCCCTTGTTGAGCAGTGAGGACACAAAGGCTAGGACACACAATTGGCCAGGCATGTGTTTGAATGTGGGCACGCACACATGTATGCATGCATGCAACTTCCCTGCCAAATAGACTGCTCACACATATTGCACACCTTCACTTTTGAATTCTGCAGTGCAAATTCTCAAGAGGGCTATTTTTATTTGCAAATTCTCAGGGACTTTCACCAATTACCTCTGTCTTGACCCTTTTGCTATTCAAACTATTCTCTTTTGAGGAGCTTATAGTGTCAAAGTCCTCAATTTTTTAGCTAAATGAATACTGTCCAGGTGCCATCTGTTATGTCCGTGGGTGCGATTTCAGCAGCTTGCCTCTATCACGCTCACCAACTTCATGAAATCTTTTTCTTCTTCCTCTTTTTTTTTTTTGCAAGGTTGGTAATTTTTAAGTCAGTTTGCCTTGGACTTGCATCACAGTGTGGGATAATATTTAACATCTAGGACAGTGGCGCTCAACTAGGGGCGATTTCATCTCCCAGGGGACATCTGGCAATGTCTGTGGACAGCTTTGGTTGTCACAGGTAGGGAGCAGGTGCTACTGGCATCGACTGGGTCAAGGCCAGGGATGCTACTCAGTGCCCTGAAGTGCACAGGATGCCCCCGAACACCCCCCGCCAGAGAAGGATTCAGAACCCGGGTGGGGGGCACAGTAACCCTGAGGGAGGGTGGATATTTGGGTAGTGACTCATTTTTTTACAAATGGTTAGTTCCTCAGTGGCCCAAGTCACCTTTGAGAACTACAATAAATTTACACTAAGCCTGTATCTCTGCAGCCAGAATTCCTGGATTCCAATGCCAGCTCTGCCACTTTCTAGCTGTGTGACCCTGGGCAAGATGTTTAACTGGGCTTCTGTTTTCTCACCAATAAACACGGCTAATAATAGTACCCATTGAGGGGGGGCTGTTGTATTAAGTGGGTTGATCCATAAAGTACTGAGAATAGTGCCTGGTACATAGTGAGTAGAGGCATGGGGAGTAAGGGAATGGTATCTTTGGTGCAAATATGGGGAGCTTCCCACCAAAGTTCATGCGGTCTCATCTACAAAATGGGTTGTTCAGAGGATGAAATATGTTAATATTTATAAAGTGCTCAGAACAGGTTCACAGGCACATGTGTGTACACACAAATAAGCACATATGCACACACGCATAGTAATGAGGTTCACAGCGCTGCTAGATAAGTGTTTGTTAAGGAAATGAGGATCACAATTTCCACCTGAAGCTGGAGAGAGTGGGGCAGGCTGCGTTGAGGGAGGGCCAACTCTGCACTGTATTCAGTCACAGGCCACCCAGGAACGGTGTGTTTAAGTCGAAAGAGCTAACAGTGGCCTCCCAATGACTCCTGCTAATTTTAAGGACAAGCTTCTCAGTGCTGACGCTTGAGCTGATTGTTGCCTTTTCAATAACAGCACCACGTGTGTGTTTAGAATCATTCCATTAAAAAAAAAATGTCCCCTCTTTGAGAAAGCTGAAAGTAGCAAGTGGCCCAGGTTACCCCAGACAGGGCAGAAAATGGCTCAGAGCAGATCTGAGGTGGGCAGGGAGAAAAGACACCAGGGCTGCATCCTCCTCGTCCTCTAGCTGCCAGGCTGAAGGGGCAGGCATCAGCATCACACAGCCCTGTGATGTTCTGAGTCTGCAATACACTTAGAGCTCCCAGACGCTTTCCAGAAAGGAGCTAACTAATCCCCAGGGGAGGGTCACGATGCTAAATGTGACCATCCTTGGGGGAAAAGCGTGGAAGAACGTTTTTCCAAGGAAATGGGCAAAACTGCAGGGGAGGAAGAAAGAGACCTGTAGTAATCATAATGGTGATGAGGACGGTGACATTATTATTAGTGTAGGACTGTATAATTACCAAAAGTCACTAGCATTTATTAAGCATGTACGAGAAGCCAGGCACTGTTCTAAGAGCTTTGTGTGGATGATTTTAATCAATTCTCCTCATAACTCTATGCAGTAGGAGTTTATTAACCCTATTGAACAGATGAAACAAAGTTCAGAGAGGTTTGGGAATCAGCCCCAAGTCACACAGCAGCAAGACAGGGAGCTGGTGCAAGCCCAGGTGACTTGGCACACAGTGTCCTCATCATCCTCACCATTAAATGATGCTCTGTGAATTTTACAATATTTACTGAGGTTGGCGACTACTGATTCCATTTTACAGATGAGGACACCAAGGCACAGAAGGGTTTTCTTGTCTGGCCCAGGTCACATAGCTGGAAAGTGGTGGAGTCAGGATTTATCCACACTGTCTGCCTCACTGTCCATGTAAGCACCCCTGGGACTTTAGACTTGCCTGGATGGACTCGCTTCTTTCATAATCCAAATTATAAAAAGGGAATCTGATCCCAAATATAAATGAGACAGTTTTTTTTTTTTGAGACAAAGTCTCAAGCTGTCAACCTGGGTAGAGTGCCGTAGCATTATAGCTCACAGCAACCTCCAACTCAGGCTCAAGCGATCCTCTTGCCTCAGCTTTTCAATTTTTAGTAGAGACGGGGTCTCACTTTTGCTCAGGCTGGGCTCGAACTTCTGAGCTCAAGCAATCTACCCGCCTCGGCCTCCCAGAGTGCTAGGATTATAGGTGTGAGCCACTGCGCCCGGCCTGATGAGACAGTTTTAAGTCAGGTTTTGAGGAGGACAAGAGGCCAATACACTTGATGTCTACTGCCTGACCTCAGTGTGTCTACCCAGCTTGGCAAGAGTCCTTTGTACCCAGTACACCCCTTAATACTGTGCGAGGCAGAATGGATGGGTGGTTCTCTGCCTATCAACGCAGGAGTTCTTCATATATACCTGTATTACTCTTTGGTTAGAGTAAACCTTCTAAATAAAATCTAATCACAACCGCCCCTTGTCTAAATCCTTCTAGGGCTCCCTGGGCCTTCAGTATTAACTCCAAACCCCTCAAAACTTAAGTCGGTCTCTGATGACCTTCTGCAGATTCTTCTCCTGCCACTGCCCTCCCACAACACACAAGCTCAGGCACCCATGCACAAACGTAAGCGTGTGCACACACTGCCCACCCCCCACACAGCGGCAGTCACACTGTTTCCTGCATCGAGCTTTGTCACCTGGGCAAACCACTTAGCGCTTCTGTGCTTCATCTTCCTCATCAGGGTAAGTTATTTTGTTCTCTCATTTTCCTCTAGACTCTAGAAGTGTCTGACACATAATATGCACTTAATGACCAGTTTGTTTGGTTTTGGATGGTATACACAGACAGTACAAAATTCAGAGAAACACAGGGCATTTACCATGGCAAGTAATTTTTCTCTCCACGCTGATCTCCAAGCCTTTCAGGGTCCCTCCACAGAGACAAACAGAATTATTAATTGCTTATAGACTCTTCCTTAATGCTTTTACAAGAAAATGGTAGCACCATTCCAAAATTTGCTTTAATCACCTTACAATATATCTTGGATAGAGAGATTCCTATTTTCCCATCTATAAAATAGGTTAATGAAAGAATCCACGTCCCAGGATTGCTATGTGGATTAAAGGAATTAATTTAGAACAGAACCTTGTATACAGTAGAGAGCTGTAAGTGCTAGCTCTTACTGACACCCCGAGTGCTGCTGCTTCTTTTTTTAATGCCTTTATGAAACATGCCAATGGATGTACCATAACTTATTTAACAATCTTCAATGATGAACACTTGAGTTATTTCTAGGCTTTTGCTACAATCATGCTTAGTAAACATGGTTGAATAAGCAAAAGAACCAAGAACAAAGAAATGAATGTAGGAATACTCTTTGAGCAGTATACAAGGACCTTAGAGAAGTTTCAGAGGTTCTAAGATCTTCTAAGGTACCTTCCTAGTTAGGTAAGTTCTGGGCTTTCATGAATTTCTACCACGTGGTCCTAAGGTTTTATGTTCAACATCACCAGCATGATAGATTATGCCACTGCGAGCGTGGGGTGTTGTATCAGTTTCTCGATGGAGAATGGCGTGTATTCAGTGAGATAACTCTTGCAGGTACAAGTTGAGTTTGTCAGGTTAGCAGCCATTCTTGCCCCAAAGGATATAGTTAGTGGTTTCCCCATCAATTCATGGCTGGCTTTTGAAGATACTGTTGGTTCCCAAACGGAAGACAGTGGTTGGTTGAAGGAAGCACCATCTGGACCCCAGGGAGGAAGGCGTAAAGGTACATCCCCTGGGAGTCACTTGGTATCAAAGGTCCTGGTGAACCTGGGTTCAGTTGTGGGATGAAGGGCGAAGAATGGGGTAGGAGGCAGGGACGATGAAAGATGGACATGATGAGCTTTATTAAAATATATTTTTGTAACTCCGGGTTGAAAATAGACACACAGACTTCATGCTGACTGTTCCATCTCCATGATGTATCCCTGCTAGTGGGCGCCTTTCCATGGAGCGCGTCTCCGTGGCAACAGGCCACTTCTCATTCACGCCATCTCCAGGGTTACCTTGCTCAGCTCATTCATGATTGTTGCCATGGAGACAGGTCCACTGATACAATCTTGAGTCTTTGGAGGAACTTTGCTTTCGGGAACGATGGAGTGTTGGACGTGGGATAGGGATGGGATCATGTGTGCTGGGAAGGAGGATGAAGAGAGCTCTGAGATGAGTTGGGGCTTAAAGACTAAAAATCCAGCCAGAGGAAGATGAGGTAATGATGGTATGAGACATGGCAAAGCCATAGATGAGTATTGTCTCTGGTCTTGACATTTGAGATATTGTGTGTGTGTTTTCTATTCGATTCAAAATACAGGCAGATGGGAGGCTGAGGAAGGAGGATTGCTCGAGGCCAGGAGTTTAAGATCAGCATGAGAATGAAATTCTAGCTCTACAAAAAATAGAAAAATTAGCTAAGCATGGTGGCTCAAGCCTGTAGTCCCAGCTACTTGGGAGGCTGAGGTGGTAGAAGTGTCTGAGCCCAGGAGTCTGAGGTTGCAGTGAGCTATGATGATAACCGCTGTGCTCTAGCCCAGCCCCAAACAAAACAAAACAGAACACAAACAGAGCAAGTGCTTAGCTGTGTCCTTGTTGGTATCTATATCTTTAGCATCTAGCACAATGCATGTGACAGAATGCATGCTCCACAGATAATTACTGAATAAATTAAGAGTTTGTTGTTTATCAGCCTGTCCTTAGTTAATTGTAAAAATATTAAAAGCATTACAAGAGAACTTCCACAAGCAACACTACTTTTACTGCATGCCCCCTAGCATGTTATGCCCACATCGTGCCTTCTCTCTGGTCTCTCTGGTCTCCCTAGGGTGTGCTCCTATTTAAAACAAAAACTTTCCACTTGTACCCTTCTTTTCCACTGACAGACGTCTCCTGGCAGCCTTCTCTTCTTTAGGCATTATTGCATTTTTCTTGCCTAATGGGTTATTCCAAACAGCATAAAATCTGCTGTTAGCTCTCACATTAAAAGAAAAAGTAACAAACCTCTGAACCCCACTTCTCCTACTCACTTATGAATGCTAGATACCCCATCTCTTCCTCTATACCCTTCACAGCAGAACTCTATCTTTAAAAACAGATCTTAGTCTTCCTTTTATTTTAATATATTATCATTATTTCTAATTTTAAAATATTAAGGGAGCATAAATGTCATTTAAGAATAGCAAAGAACTCTTTATTTTAAATTAAAAAAAAGGTTTTGCGGGCAGTGCCCGGGGCTCACTGGGTAGCCGGCCCCATATATGGAGGGTGGCGGGTTCGAACCCAGCCCCGGCAAAACTGCAACAACAACAACAAAAATAGCCAGGCGTTGTGGCAGGTGCCTGTAGTCCCAGCTACTCGGGAGGCCGAGGCAAGAGAATCACCCAAGCCCAAGAGCTGGAGATTGCTGCGACATGTGGTGGCTCAGCACTCTATCGAGGGTGATAAAGTGAGACTCTGTCTCTACCAAAAAAAAAAAAGAGATAAACAATTTTTTTTTGCAGTGTTGGGATCTTGCTGTGTTGCCCAGGCTGGTCTCAAACACGTGGCATCAGCCTCCCAAAGGGCTGGGATCATAGGAGGAAGCCACTGTGTTGGCTTCCTCAGAACTCCTTAAAAGAGCTGTTAGTGATCCTTCCAATAGCCTCTTGCTTTTACTTCTTCACCTAAGCAGCTCTGGCCAGGGCCACCAAAGACCTTGATGGCACTAAATCCAATGGTCAATTCTCATTCTTCATTTGAGCTGTCCCACAGACATCCGTTACCATGGTTGATCCTTCCCTCATACTTGAAATGCCTTAGCACTTTTCCTGCACAGCAGCTGGGACCCACATTCCCCCTGATTTGCTCCATTCTCAGTCTCTTTTGCTGGTTTTTCCTCATTTCCCCAACTTCTCTAAGGATAGAGAGCCAGCCCTGGGCTCAGTCCTGAGTGTTCTTTTATATTCATTCCCTTATCCAGCGTTATAGCTTTAAATAGCCTCTACAGGCTGATGACTCCTGCATTTGTATCCCCAGCTCTCAATTCTCTTCCCCGAATTTTGGACTGCAATTACTGGATGGCCAACACAATATCTCTACCCATCAATAGGCAGCAGCTCCTACTTAGCAATCCACAGCTGAGCTCCTAATGTGGCCCCCCTCCCAGTCCCTTCCCTGTCTTAGTTGATGGCAAATCTATCTTTTCTATTTGCTCACATCAAAACTCTGGGGTCTAGGCTCGGCACCTGTGGCTCAAGCGGGCTGAGGCGCCAGCCACATACACCTGAGCTGGCTGGTTCGAATCCAGCCCGGCCTGCCAAACAACAATGACGGCTGCAACCAAAAACTGGCCGGGCGTTGTAGCGGGCGCCTGTAGTCCCAGCTACTTGGGAGGCAGAGGCAGGAGACTCGCTTGAGCCCAGGAGTTGGAGGTTGCTGTGAGCTGTGACGCCACAGCACTCTACCCAGGGTGACAGCTTGAGGCTCTGTCTCAAAAAGAGAAAAACTCTGGGGTCTGTCTGAGCACTGTGGCTCACGCCTATAAACCCAGCACTTCAGGAGGCCAAGACAGGAGGATAACTGTGAACCAAGAGTTCAAGACTAGGCTGGGTAATATAGTGAGACCTCCATGCCTACAAAAATAGAATAAAAAATAAAGAGTTCTGCTGTGAAGGATAGACAGGAAGAGATGGGGTATAAGTTAGCTAGTGAAGGAAGTAGAATTCAGAGGTTTGTCACCTTTCTTTTAATGGTGGAGCTAACTGCAGATTTTATGCTGATGGGAATGGTCTCTTAGAAAGGAAAAACACAATGATGCCTTAGAAAGAGGGAACATTGTCAGTCAGCATCTCAGTTAGGCTACCTTTAGTTAGTTTCTACTACCTACTTCCAAAGAAAATCAAAACAGGCCCAGCAGGACGGCTCACGCCTGTAATCCCAGAATTTTGGGAGGCCGAGGGAGCAGGATCACTTAAGGCCAGGAGTTCAAGATCAGCCTGGGAAATGTGACAAGACCCCACCTCTACCAAAAAAAAAAATAACCAGGTGTTATGGTGGCAGGCACCTGTGGTCCCAGCTGCTTGGAAGGCTGAGGCAGGAGGATCGCTTGAGCCCAGTACTTCAATGCTGTATTGCTATGATTAGCCTGTTATACTCCAGCCCAGGCAACAGAGTGATACCCTATCTCCAAAAAGCCAAAACAAAAAGGAGTGGATTCAGAGGTGGAAGCTAAGCAGTGGTCCAGGGGAGGGATAATAAACCCTGACCCCGAGAAGGCAGAGGATGAAGAACATGAACGGATACCTCCCAGGGACTTCCAGGGGGCGGGCGCGACAGACTTAGTAATTGTGCAGATGAAAGTAGGGAGGGAGAGGGAGAAACAAAGATGGCTTCTCTATTCCTGATTTGGGGGACTGTGGTGGGTGTGGTGCCCCTGAAGAGAAGGGGAAGGAGAAGGGGCTCAGGCTTTTCCATGTCAGTTTGGAGCATTTGTGTAGCGCTGTGGTTTAGCATGTGGCAGGAAATCCAGCCACGGAGCTCACTAGAGAAAACGGCCCAGGCGTGGCAGGAGCATGCGTGAGTCTGTGTCACGGCACAGACTGGCCAACTGTTCTCCAATTTCCATGTTCTAGTCTGTCTGGGCACATTGCTAGGTGATATTTCTCAGTACCCTTTGCATCCAGAGAAGGTCATGAGACTTCATCTGGCCAATGGGATGCAGGAGGCTGGGAGGTGAGCTGCTCTCGGGCACGGTCCCTCAGACTTCCTGCAAGCCCGGCCGTGCCTTCCCTCCTCTTATCCACTCCAACCATTAGAAAACCTAGGGGAGGCCCAAGTGGGGTGGCTCACACCTGGAATCCTGGCCCTCTGGGAGGCCAAGATGGAAAGATTTCTTGAGGGCAGGAGATTAGTTAAGAATAACCTGAACCACATAGTGAGACCCTGTCTCTACCAAAAGATTTTTTTTTTAATTAGCTGGGCATAGTGGCAGGCACTTGTCAGCCCTTGCTACTCAGAAGGCTGAGGCAGGAGGATGCTTGAAGCCCAGGAGTCTGAGGGTGCAGTGAGCTTGAGGTGCCACTGCACTCTAGCCCGGGTGACAAGAGTGAGACCCTGTCTCTAAAAAACAAAAAAAGAAAATGGAAGAGAGGCCTCCAATACCCTAGGGCATGGAAGAAACACTGGATGGATGGCGCCTAAAGCCCTGCATGACCTCATGGAGCAGAGCCCAACAACTTCCAGCAGATCAGACTCTGACATGAACTAGAAATAATATTTTATCTTTTCAGTCACTGAGTTTGGGGTGGGGGCTTCCTTATAGCAATGAGCCTATCCTAATACAGGTGCCCTCAGCATACAAATGATAAACAGTTCAGTTTAGTTTCATTCATTTATACTGAGCATCTACCACATGTCAGGCAATGTCTCAGTATCAAGGAGAGGCTGAGATAAAAATAAATATGATGGCGTGCTCCTTTTGCTCTCAGAATGCTCTATTGAATGTTATACTAACTACAGCAAGAGTTAGTTATTCCAGAAAGTATTTCACTTAATCTTTCAAAAATCTTTCTCAGCAAGGTGCTATTATTCATCTCCATTCTACAGACGAGGTAAGGCCCAGGGAGGCTTGTAATGTGCCCAGGGACACACAGCTAGTAAATGGCAGAGCTAGGATTTGAATGCAGGCAGCCTGGCTTCAGAGTGTGGGCTCCCAACCTCTGCTCTTGGGACATGGTATGTACCACTTGCTTCAGGACCACAATGCAGTAAAGTGAGCTCAGCTTGGTGGGGCGGGGGTGGGGGGAGTAGAGATGACTCGTAAATGAAGAAGCATGGGGAAAGGCTTGCAAGTATGAGAAGGCCCTGTGCACAGAGGTTCCAACAAAGAGTCCAGGGGTCATGTGAGAAATCAATAGTGGAAGGTGAGATAAAAGCAGGAAAAGTCCAGTTGAGGGAAAGTCTCTGTGCCACAGAGGGAGTTTGGATAGTATCTTCAAGGCAATAGCAGTTTAAAACCCTTAGACTGATTAAGCCAGGTAGGGTGGCTCACACCTGTAATCTCAGCACTTCAGGAGGCCAAGACAGGAGGGTTGCTGGGCTCATGACCCTGTCACTAAAATTATTTAAAAATTAGCCAGATGTACACCTGTAGTACCAGTTTCCTGGGAGACTTAGGCAGGAGTATCACCTGAAACCATGAGTTCAGAGTTACGGTGAACTACTGTAGCGGTAGCGTCACTGCACTCCGGCCTGGGCAACGGAGTGAGAGCCTGTTTCCATACAAAGAAAAAAGGGAAAAAACCCAAACCCTGAGACTGTCATTTTATTGACGAGGAAGAAGTTCCAGAATCATGTGTGGCAGTAGAAGGGTATCGTGTAGGAGGACAGAAGATTGTCACGATCTCAGAACAGTGGCTAGAAAGGGGTCACAAAGAACAAAGAAATACAAGCCAAGTAGTATCCTGGGGCCGAGCAGAGACAGTATTATGTACTTGACAACACTCAAGAAAAAGAAGTTCTCAGATGCCTGCATGGGACAACTGCTTACTCTTTCACCGGGGAACTTTACTCAAAGCCATTTTGGGGATGAAGAGGACACAGGAGGTGGGGCACTTTTGTAGGATGTTTAAGAGCATCTGGGAAGCAGCTGGAGGGGGAAGTAGGAATCAGGGCAGGATCTGGGGCACAGAGGATCCTGTATTCCCCTGGGACAGACAGAAGGCAGGTGTGTGTGTTGGGGGGGACGTGGAATAGAAGCAGGTGGTGCCGACGTGGGAAAGCATGTAGAGAAGGGAGCTAGACACAATCCGTGAACGTTCTTCTCAGCCCACTAGGCATTCTCAACACCGTGCCTGCTTTTATCACCCAGGGAATAGGGCACAAGCCTTCCACATGTCAGTGCTGGACCAGTGACATTCTCTTCCCCTATCTTCAGAGCTGGGTGAGTAGTAACATTTAGAAGTAGATAAAATTCACTGAGACCAATTTCCTGATATTACTAATGAGGAAAAAGTTGCAGAGGGACGGAGGGAACTGTCCAAGGTCAGCCAGCAAGTGAGGGACAGATCTGGGAGCAGAAGACGAGTTTCTCACCAGCTGGCCTGTGTCTTTCTACCGCATTGTGCTGGTCCCCAAAGGATGCTGAGCGGCGCCCTCTGCTTCCTATAATAAAAAAATGTTCTCTCTCTGTGCTGCCCAATACAGTCACCACCACCCACAAATGCAGTAAGTACTTGAAATGCAGTTTGTTTGAGTGTGGAACAGAACTTTAAATTGTCCTTAATTTTAATTAATTAAAATTCGGTATGGTGGTTCCTCAAATAAAAACCAAATTAAGCATAGAATTACTATGTAATCTAGAAATTCCACCTCTGGGTATAAACCCGAAAGAATTAAAAGCAGAGACTCAAACAGATACCTGCACACCCATGTTCACGGCCGCATTATTCACAGCAGTCAAAATGCGGGAGCAAACCAGGTGTCCGCTTGTGGATGAACGGACAAATAGAATGTGGACTACCCACAACAAGGGGATATTATTCAGCCTTAAAAAGGAAGCGAATGCTGACATGTGATATGACATGCACGAACCTAGATGGCATCACACTAAGAGAAATGTGTCCAAAAGGACAAATACAGTATGACTCCACTCACGGGGGGGCGTCCCTAGAATCGCTAGATTCATAGAGACACAAAGTAAAATGGTGGCTGCCAGGGGCTGGGGAGACAGGAGCTGGGGAGCTGGTGTTTCATGGGGACAGACTTCCTGTTTTGCAAGGTGCAAAAATCCTGGAGATGGATGGTGACCGTTACACCACAATGTGAATGTACTTAATGCCACCGAACTGCATATCTAAACATGGTCACGATGGTCAGTTTTATGTTGCATATATTATCCCACAATGAAAACAAAACAAAAACAAAACGTCCCCATATGGCAACTGAATTGTACACAGCAGCCCTGAGAACGTTTCCAAGAATAGCTCTGATGACCACCTCAAAGCTCACAGTCTTCCAGAAGAGACCACCATCCCCTCCCCAAGGGGGCAGCCTGACGTTCCAGGAGGGGGCAGTCACTTGTCCAGGTCAGAAAGCGACTGCCAAGAACTCACTGGACCTTGGAAGTCAGCCAGCTGCCAATCTGTCAGCTCACATCCGGAGGGCTGGAGGACGAGCGTCGCGTTAACTGTGCAGCTCTGTGCTGCCGCGCACACTCGGCGTCTGGGTCCTGAGGGGTTTCCACTCCGCTGGGCAGGGACAGGGAGGGAATGCTGTCATGCCTGGGTTTCTGGGCATCCAGTGGCTGAAGTGACAGCAGGAGAGAGTCGCCAAGGGCTGAGAGTGGGGGTAGGGCTGGCTCCTCAAATAGAATAATCCACACAGAGCCCATTCTAGGGGCAGCGAGGCAGGCGGATGCTCGGTTCCCTACAGCCCCGCAGGTGCATGCCTGGTTTCCTGGGGGTGATCTGGCTTGGCTTCTCCACTCATTCCAGCACAAGTCGTTAAAAGAGATCCATGGCATAGTCAGTTAAGGTGCAGACCCAATGCTCAGCTCTGTCACGAACTTTTCTGGCCCCATGTTCTTTTCTTTCCTGGCATTTAGTACAGTGGAAGTTCAAAAACAGTGTTTGGGGTCAGGTGCTGTGGCTCACACCTGTAATCCTAGCACTTTGGGAGGCCGAGGCAGGAGTATTGCTTGAGGTCAGGAGTTCAAGACCAGCCTGAGCAAGAGTGAGACCTTGTTACTACTAAAAATAGAAAAAATTAGCCAGGCATTAGGGAAACTGAGGCAGGAAGCTTCCTTGAGCCCAGGAATTTGAGGATGCAGTGAACTATGATGCCACTGCACTGTAGCCAGGGCTCAGAGTAAGACTCTGCTTCTAAAAAAAAAAAGGTTTTGGACAACATTTGTGAGGAGGTTAGAGCACACATATGGGGCTGGACCATGTGGGTTTGAATCCTGGCTCTGCCATTTCCTGTGTGTCCCTGAGTGAGTTTCCTAACTCCTCTCTGTCTCCATCCAGCAATGGAGTGGTTTTATCCACAGAGGGAATGGATTTGGTGTATGTATGAAAATTAGAACAGTGATTGGCACATAAGTGGAGTGAAACCTCTGTGAAGAAACTTTCCGAGGTTACCCAGCAAATATCGGGGGCAGGACCCTGCGGACATTCAGTACAAGGTGTATGTGTATAAGAGAGGGGTCCCAGAGATCAGAACCTGGATTCCAAGGTACACTCCGGATACAACGGGCTGAATGGTCCACCTCCTCCAAATATGTCCACATCCTACTCCTTGAAACCCATGAACGCTACCTTATTTGGGCAAAGGGTCTTTATAGGTATGAATACATTTTTTTTTTTTTTTTTTGAGACAGAGCCTCAAGCTGTCACCCTGGGTAGAGTGCTGTGGCATCACAGCTCACAGCAACCTCCAATTCCTGGGCTCAAGCGAGTCTCTTGCCTCCGTCTCCCAAGTAGCTGGGACTACAGGCGTCCGCCACAACGCCGGGCCATTTTTTTTTTTTTTTGGTTGCAGCTGTCATTGTTGTTTGTTGGGCCCGGGCTGGATTCGAACCCGCCAGCTCAGGTGTACGTGGCTGGCACCTTAGCCCACTGAGCCACAGGCGCCGAGCCACAGGTATGAATAAATTAAAGATTTGAGGGGAAGAGCTTATTTCTGAATCATCCGGGTGGGTAGGCCCTAAATGAAGTCACCTGTATTGTCTGTATCCTTATAAGAGTGGGGCAGAAGGAGCTTTCAGAGAGAAGGGGAGACAGTCACGTGACCCTAGAGGCAGAGGTGGGAGCGATACAGTCACAAGCCAAGGAACCACTGGAGGCACCTGAGCTGGGAAGAGGGAAGGAAAGATCCTCCTCTAGAGTCTTTGGAGGAAACACAACTCTGCCGACACTTTGATTTCAGACCTCTTGCCTCTAAAACAGAGAATACATTTCCACTGTCTTAGGCCACCCGGTTTAGGGTACAGCCCTGTGCTGCACGATGTTTTGGTCAACAGCAGACTGCATATATGACAATGGTCCCATAGGATTAAGATACTGTGTTTTTACCGTGCCCTTTCTGTTTAGATATGTTTAGGTACACGGATACTTACCATTGCATTGCAATTACCTATACAGGGTGTCCAACCTGTAGGCCACAGGCCGTAGGTGGATTATGGGAGGACTTTTTTGCTTATCCATGATGGTGGATATCACAAAAATTATGCCCAGATCTTTTTTTTCTTTCTTTTCTTTTTTTTTTTTTTGTCTTCATCGTCTTTTTCTTTTTTGCTCATCAGCTTTCATTGGTGTTTGTGTATTTAATGTGTGGCCCAAGACAACTCTTTTTTTCGTCCACTGTGGCTCAGAGAAGCCAAAAAGTTGGACACCCTTGGACAGTATTCAGTACAGGGACATTCGGCCCAGGCCTGTAGCCTGGTTGCCTTGGTGTGTGGTAGGCTGCACCCTCTAGGTCTGTGTCAGCACACCCCATGACATTCACACAACGACCAAATCTCTAAACAATGTCATTCTCAGAATGTGTCGTCATAGTTAAGCGAGGCATGAAAACACTTTATTAAGGCATGACTACATTTTGTTACGGCAGCCACAGGTCAATAAGAGTTGAATGAGATCTATAGCTTTTGTTATCAAACTAGACTCTGGGTAGGGTAAATGTGAGACAGTTAAGAATGTTGTCAAAACAAAGGAAATCCTGTCATTTGTGGCAATGTGGATGAACCTGGAGGACATCGATGTTAAATGCAATAAGCCAGGCGCAGAAAGACAAATACCACATCATCTCCCTTAGCACGTAGAATCTTAAACCGATGACCTCATGGAAGCAGAGAGCAAAATGGTGATTACCGGGGGTATAAGGGTAGAGAGTGGGGCAATGTTACTCAAAGTACATTTAACTGATACACAATATCTGTTAAAGAGGAAAAGTAAGTTCCAGAGATCCATTGTACAATATGGTGACCATAGTTAACAATGTTTTGGAGACAGTGAGAAAGTACTTTTTTCTTTTTAGAGACAGTGTCTCACTTTATCACCCTCAGTAGAGTGCTGTGCTATCACAGCTCACAGCAACCTTTAACTCCTGGGCTTAGGTGATTCTCTTGCCTCAGCCTCCCGAGTAGCTTGGACTACAGGTGCCCGCCATCATGCCCAGCTATTTTCTGTTGCAGTTTGGCTGGGGCCGGGTTCAAGGCCAGCACCCTACTCACGCTGAGCCATAGGTGCCGCCCGAGAAAGTACATTTTAAGTGCTATTACCACACACAAAAAGATAAGCACTGGGTGTGTGAGGTAACATGTATATTAATAAGCTCAATCTAGCCATTCCATATTGCATATATATTTCAAAACATCATCTTGTCCACCATAAATATATACATTTTTTGGTCAATTAAAAATGCTGTTTACTTTGTAATTTGCCAGGCAGGGGTCAGCAAACCCCATGGATTGGCCAATTTTTTTTTTTTGGCTGGGGCTGGGTTTGAAACTGCCACCTCCAGTATATGGGGCTGGCGCCCTACCTCTTTGAGCCAGAGGCGCCACCCTCGACTGGCCAATTTTTAAAAGTTATATGGAACATGCTACAACCTTTAATTTGCCTACAGCAAGGAAACTCTCTCCAGAGCAGAAAGATCCGCATATAACGGTCTCTTAAGTGAGGCAGTGCAGTGGCTTAAATACTGTCTCCTCAAAATTCATGTCCACTATGCTATCTTGTTTTAAAATGGGGCCTTTGTAGTTGTGATTAGTTAAGGATCTTGAGACGAGATCATCCTGGATTTAGGGTAAGCCCTAAATCCAATGACTGGTGTCCCTGTAAGAGTAAGAGTAGAGAATTCTAGCTACTTGGGAGGCTGAGGCAGGAGGATCTCTTGAGCCCAGGAGTTTGAGCCCAGGCTGTAGGGAGCTATGATTACGTCACTTCCCTTCCAGCATGGGTGACAGAGCAAGACCCTGTCTCTAAATTTAAAAAAGAAATTTTTTGTTAAGAAGAGGAGAAGACACAGAGACACAGAGAAGGTATGCGAAGCTGGGGACAGAGACCGGAGTGATACACATACAAGACAAACACCAAGGATTGCTGGGAGCCAGCGGAAGCCAGAAGAGGCAGGGGTGCCCTGATGACATCTTCATTTTACACTTCTAGCTCCCAGAGCTGTGAGAAAATAAAATTCTGTTGTTTTAAGACAACAAGTCTGTGGTTCTTTGTTATAGCAGCTATGGTTAGAAACCAATACAGGCAAAGAAAGATTAGGAATCTGTTCCCGATTCCATCATTCAAAGAATTCTATGAGAAATCCCTATGAGACAGGTCCTGTTTGACAATTAGGTTTAAGGAATATGGTAGCAAACAGTGGAGGATCACCAAAATCCAAGCCCCATCCCTCGACATCGATGGTAATGGAATATCAGCCGAGTCCTTGGGTCCCCAGAGAAACATTTCCCTAGCAGTCAGGCATGATCACATGACTTAAGTTTCCACCCATGGTGTGTCAGTAGAAGTCATACGTGCCACTGCTGGGTCTGAGATTAAAAGGACCAGGAAAGGACCCCCCTCTGCTGCCCAGTCAAGGCCACTGAGCACTGACTGTGAGCAAATAATGCCAAACACCCTTGGCAGTGGCAGAGGGAGAAGAGAGCAGGAACCTGAATGCCTGAATGCCACTAAGGAACCGAGTTTCTCCACCAACCTGCCTGGGTCACTTTGAAGCTATTATGGGATGGAGAAATAAAATTCTTTATTGTTCTAAGCCGCTGGTCTTTGGGGGAGGGTCTCTAAGCAGCATATCTTTACCATATAATATAATAAATATTGATTATGTACCTAGGAAGTTTTAGGCACTAGAGACACAACAATGGCCTGGACAGGCAGAGCCCTGTTCACATAGAGCTTTTAGTGTAGTGGGAAAAAAGCAAGTGATTTAAACCTCAATTATAACACCTCGGGACAAGAAATGTGGTGGAAGGGCACTGCCATGGTTTGAATTTTGTGTAGACCCCCACCCCCAATTCATATGTTGAATGAAACTTAACCACCAAAGTGATGATATTAGGAGGGAGGAGGGGGTTGTTAGGTCCCGAGGGATTAGAGCTGTTTATAAAGGAGGCTCCAGGGAGCTGCCCTGGGTCCTTTCACCAAGTGAAGAAGCACTAACAAGACCCTTTCTGTGAACAAAGAAGTGGGTCCTGATCAGATCCCAAGTCTGGCGGTGACTTGATCTTGGATTTCCCAGCCTCCAGATCTTTGAGCAATAAATTTTCATTGTTTATAAGTTACTCAGTTCATTGTTTATAAATTCACCAGTATTTTGCAATAGCAGCCTGAAAGGATTCAAAATATCAAGGCAAAGAAAGTCTCCTGAGCTAGACTTGGAGGATCAGGGAAGGATTTTGCAGGAAGTGGTGTCCGTTCTGAGATTTGAAGGCGAGAGAGGACGAGGAAGAATATTTCAAGAAGGAAGAAGAATTCCAAGGCTGCCCACTGACAGAAAGTACGGGACGCCGGAGGGTCTTGACAAAGTTTCACGTAGCTAGAGTGGAGATAACGCAGGTGGGGTGGGCAAAGCCAGAAGATACAGGGTCTCAAAGACCCTGCTAAGAGTGATGCGTCACCTTGGAAGGGCTTTAATGAGGGAAGACTTAGAGACTTTATATCCTATGGAGGGCTGGATGAGGTGGCTCATGCCTGTAATCCCAGCACTCTGGGAGGTCAAGGTGGAAGGACTGCTGAAGGTCAGGAGTTCGAGACCAGACTGAGCAAGAGTGAGACCCTGTTTCTACTAAATTAGCTGGACATGCTGGCATGCACCTGCAGTCTCAGCTACTTGGGAGGCTGAGGCAGGAGGATAGCTTGAGCTCAGCAGTTTGAGGTTGCAGTGAGCTGTGATGATGCCACTGCACTCTACCCAGGGAGATAAAGTGAGACTCTGTCTCAAAAAATAAAAAAATAAAAAAGGAGTTAACTCAATAGAGTTTGGGTGTTCAAACCCTGCATATTCCAAAAGAAGGATTGACTGGCCCTTGACTGACTCCCAGAAAGAGTGACTGTATACCACTGTATACCACCTAGGCCATGCCACGTAGTTTATGCTAACAATGGGATCTATGGTGACCTCTGTTTGGGTTCACCTGGGGCCCTGGACCATGCGGTATCAGTCTGACCTCTGCAGGTGCTGGAGACTGAGCATTTAAAGTCAGTTACATGGGTGTTCCATGCCTATGGGCCCAAGCTCCAATAGAAACCCTGGACCCTGAGGCTCACGTGAACTTCTCTGGTTGGTATTACTCTGTGAATCTTGTCACACGTTGTTTCTGGGAGAATTGAGCACTGTCTGCACAACTCTGCTGGCAGAGGAAAAGTGGAAGCTTGTGCCTGGTCTCACCTGGATTTGACCTGCTCATCTTTCACTTTGCAGATTTTAATCTGTATCCTTTCACTGTAATAAATCACAACTAGAGTATCACAGCTTTTCTGGGGTCTTGTGAACCCTTTTAGCAAACCTTCAAACCTCCGGGTGGTCTGGGAGAACCTCAGCACATACTCTCAAAACGTTGAAGCTGCTCTAGGCCAATGAGATGCCTATTCTAGTTATGTCTTGAGAGACAGCAATTCTCTCTTTCTCTGACAAATTTTCAGATGTCCTGCCTGCTTACCAAGCACAGGGCAATAGGGAGTTCAGAAATGGATAAAACTGGTCTCTGTCTCCATGCAGCTCAGGGTCTAGAAGTCATGACAGAAAAGAAACCAAAGAAAGCAGGCGGCATGCTGAGTACCTGTATGGCAGAACGCATGATGGGGGGGCTAGTGGGTTCATCCCTACGTTAGCTTCAGGCCAGGAATGAGGACCTGTCACAGCACCCAGACCAAAGATTAAGTTGATGAGTCTGGTGGGGTGGGGCTGTATATCTTGGGGGAAGGAAGTGAATGAAGGCCAATGGTGCGTGTAGCAGGAATGAATCTCAAAGAGGATTTTCTTTTAGAAACTCCACCTGGAGCAAGGCAGTGTTTCTAGCAGCCAGAGCTACTCTATGAAATAAAAGAGGCTCTTTGCCAACACTGGCTAAAATTTGAAACACCATCCAAGGAAACGTGTGTATTACATCCTTTGACTTCTCCACATCCAACCCTCTTACCCTCCTCCCTTCAAGAAGTACCCCCAGCACACTTCACTTTTCTTCCTTTGCTTTCATACTGTCTTCATTTAACAATCAAAATAGCCATCTGGCCACGTGTGCTAATTCATGCCTATAACCCCAGCACTTTGAGAGGTTGAAGTGGGAGGAAGGTTTGAGCCCAGGAGTTGGAGATTGCAGTGAGCTATGATGATGCCACTGTACTCTAGCCTGGGCAACTGAGTGAAATTCCTCCCCCCCCCCCAAAAAATGGCCAACACATGCTAAATGTGCTCATATTTTAAATAATCCATACAACAGGCCTCTATTTCTGATAACGCAGCAGGCTGGGTGACAATGACAAATCCTGCATAAAATCAGAAAACCATCTTGTTGAATTACTAAAGCCCTGACAATTAATTGGTGATTATTAGCTTCAAATAAATAAGTCAGTGAACTTCCCTGACAGTGAGGTAACCTGAACATCAACCAGAGGATCAAGACTACTTTTGCCCTAAGAGCATCTACTAAGCCCACAAAACTGCTATTTCAAATGTTTTTGTTCTTGTTTTTAGAGACAAGATCTCACTCTGTCACCAACACTGGAGTGCTAGAGGGCAGTGGTGTGATCAAAGCTCACCATAACCTTGAACTTCTGAGCTCAAGTAATTCTTCTACCTCAGCCTCCCGAAGAGCTAGGAGTGTAGGCATGTGCGACCATGCCTGACTAATTTTTCTTATTTTTTGCGAAGATGGGGTCTTGCTATGTTGCTCAGGCTAGTCTTGAACTCCTGGGCTCAAGTGATCTTCCTGCCTTGGCCTCGCAAAATGCTTGGATTATAGGTGTGAGCCACTGCACCTGGCTACTTCATATTTTGTGGACTCCTGGGGAGTAAGGGTGGGGGCCAAGTCCAGAGCTCACCCATGTAAGAGGAGATTTCCACCCCATTACGATAGGACCCTAATGAGCTATACCTTTAGGGTAACAAACCTGGAGTTAATTTCCCCATCCTCCCATTCCCAGAGATTTAGAAAAAAGTTACTTTGGTACTTAACAGAATAGAAGAAAAATAAAAGTCTTTGAGAAATTATAACCACAGACTGGCTTTTGCAGACATTGTGGCCTAAATTCTCAACACATGGGTAGTCTAAAAGTCCTAAACTTTTAGTCCCAAAAAACTAAGGTGGCCTTTGACTGGGAGTATCCCAGACATCTGGAACAACTAAATTCAAGTTGTCCATGGAGAATACACGTTCATCTTAGGCTTCAGAGAATCCCTTGCAACAGTGTCCTAAGGAAAATGAGCGTCACACAACCAAGAATCATAAGACAAAATGTCTGAAGGAGGAACCAGGTGAAACAAGAAACAGGAGAAGGAAAGACATAACAACTTTAGACATTTATGTTATTGAATACTGATTATGAAATAATTATTTGCATATTAAGTCGGTTTTCCTTTTTTAGATTTAGCTTTTATTATGCATATTATGTTTACAGAAATTTAAGACATGCTTAAAAATACCCATACAGCAATTCTCAAGTAGGGACAATTCTGCTCCCCCAGGGGATATATGGCAATGTCTGAGCCATTTTAGGTTGTCGTAACTGGGGGAAGGGTGCTACTGACATTTAGTGGGGTGGCCAGGGATGCCGCTAGCTAACCTACAACGCACAGAATGTCTGTTCACAGCCAAGGATTATCTGGTCCAAAATGTCAACAGAGAAATCCTGCTACAGGGGAAAAAATGCTACAAAAGAAGAAGCAGGGTTGAAAGGATCAGACAGAATTTGTAGAAAGAAAAAATTTAATACTTGGAATTAAAAACTTAGTGGGTGTGATTAATGACAGATTAGACCTAGTTAAGAGAGGAAACGGGTAAACTGGTGAGAGGCAGGTGCCATTATTCTCCTCATTTGACAAATAAGTAAACTGAGGCACACAGAGAATCAGCCGGGAAATAAATCCTAAGTTGGTATCTGCCTAACTGAAGATCTGTGCTCTTAACCACTCTGCCATTTTACTGAAACCCAAGGGAATGGTTTCCTGTCCCTGCCTGAGTGTCTGCATTTCTTTCCCTCTAGCTATTTTCTTGGGCAAAATATTTTGGGAAAAATAAAATTTGTCTAAAATGCCTGACAGAAGAAAGACACATTGTGTTGCATTAGCATGCAGGCAACAATGCCTAGGGAAAAAAAAAAACCCACAGCAATTTCCATCTCTAAAACATTTACCTTCCATTAACTAATTATGTCGCAGAGTTGGAGGCAAAGGGGCTTTGGGGTGTTTATCTTTACACAGAAGCAGAGAAAATGGAAGAAATGTACCTATAAAAGCATTCTGCCCATGAACCACTGGAGGCTGGAATACAGGGGCCAAGGCCACCCCGGATTTGCAACTGTGGAGTCTTTACTTGCAGGATCTTGAGCAAGTCTCTTAACCTCTTTGGGTTTTGGTGTCTCTCTCTGCAAAATGGGGATCATTAGCCTCACAGGATTGTTGCAAAGATCCAAGGAGATGTGCGTGAAAGGGCAAGCACATAGCAATTGCTCAATGTGACTAGTGATTATTTGTACGTATCAGAGAGGCAGGAAATCATAGTAGTAAAGAATGTAAATTCTGGAACCACAATCCTGGGTTCAAAGCTCAACTTCACCGCTCACTAGCTGTGTGACCTTGGAAAAGTTGCTGAACCTCTCTGTGCACGCACTGGTTTCTTTATAGGTAAAATGTACATAATAACATCTCATACTAGCTCCTTGTGAAGATTAAGTGGGTTAATGTTTGTACAGGGCTCAGAACAGTACCTGGCTCCTAGTAAATGCAAGTTGTTGTTATTTTCATCACAATTTAAGTGGATTGTTTGGCTGTGGAGTGTAACACAGCAAGTCTCAAGCTCTATAAAGGGAAGGAAACAGGCCTGTCTTGTTAACCGCTGTATCCTCAGGGCCCAGTACATGGTACACACTCAGTGAGCAATTTATGAATGAAGCGTTTCCTCGTTACAGGCCAATATAGTTTACCCTCAAACATAACAAAAACTGTGACTACCATTTATTGAGAATCTACCCTGATGCAGGGCCCCCTGGTGGGCACATTACATCGATCATCTCACCTCCTCACAACAGTTCTAGGAGAACATGGTATCATTCCATTCCACAGAAAAGGAAACCGATGGTCAGAGAGGCCCCCTGAGCCAGGGAGTGGCAAACCTGAAGACTGAAGGAAATCTTCGACCTGGGATTCTCAGGCTGTGAATCTCACAGACAACTCACATACTCTGAGAGCCTTCAAGTTTGCACTTCTGTGTTTCTATTTTATATGTTCTCCTTTATGCTTGCCTCCTTCCCTGATCCTCACAGGAGAATTTACTTAGTTCAAAGTCTCAGTTTACCTGCTCATAAAAGGAGGACAGTAACAGTACCTTTCTCATTGAAGGGCCATGAGGATGGCATGGGTGAACTAGGCCTCAAGTACAGCAAGCCTCCATGAATGTCATCGCCTCTATTCTGCTTGCTGACTAATTCCATCCATCACCTTGACCCTTGGGCTCATATCTTTACACTTGCTCACCGTCCTCTGGGCTGGAGCTCGGTCCTCTGCCCAAGCCGACTTACCCAGCAACTCCTCCCTACCCCCTGCCTCTGTCGCCGTACGTGGACACACACACACACACACACACACACACTCTCTCTCTCTCTCTCACAGCCTCTTCTGCCACTAAAATTAGCTCCATCTCCAGTCCGCATCCCCAGCACGCCTGTCCTGGTTTCTCTGGGCTCCCAGCCACTTGTGATATTATGTCTCAGATGCCACACGCTGCCTGCCTGATGCCACAGCCGTTTCCTAAAACAAGGGGTATTTTGAGATACTGGAGAGGGTGGGAGGGGGAAGAGAGGTATTTCACACATCTTCCTCCAGGGGTACTTTTTTAAAAAGCTGACATAGAGATGTGTGCCTCCCTCACCAGGCCCCTCACCCCTATTTCTAATTTCAAAGTGTTTAAAAAAAAAAAAAAGCTTCAACCAACGAGACCTTTGAGGGCCAACTCTCAAAAGAAATTTTTTTTAAGGAAAAGCAGTAATCCAGTAATTCCACTTCTGGGTACACAGCCAAAAGAACCGAAAGCAGGAACTTAGATATTTGTACATCCGTGTCCACAGCAGCATTATTCACAATGGTCAAAGGGTAGAAGCAACCCGAGTGTCCATCAGGGGAAGAATGTGTGATCTCTCCATACAGCAAAATATGATTCCACCCAAAAGGGAAGGAAACGCTGACCCAGGCTCCCACGTGAATGAACACAGGGGACATTATGCTGAGTGAAATAAAGTCAGACACAAAAAGATAAACACAACATGAGTCCTCTCCTATGAGGCCTCTACACTCATCAAATTCATGGAGACAGAAAGTAAAGAGGTGGGTGCCAGGGGCTGGGGAGTTAGGGTTTAATGGGGACAGAGTTTCAGTTTTGCAAGAAGCAGAAGTTCTGGAGACGGATGGCAGTGATGGTTGCACAGCAGTGTGAATGCACTTCATGCCACTGAGCTGTACACTAAAAATGTAAATTATATGCTACGTGAATTTTACCACAATGGAATTTTTTAAAATTGGAAGAAAAGCGAGAGAAACCGGTTAGGAGGAGAACAGAACTGGGTACATGGGCAAGGGTAGGCACGCTGAATGCATAATCATGGGAGGGGTTTGATGTCCTTGAGCATTTTACTGTGACGATTCATTGTACCAATTATTTACTGTGCACTTAACTATGTGCCAGGCAATATTCTGGGCTCTATGGGACAACAGTGGACAAAACAAACAAAAGCCCCTGCCGTCATGGAGCTGGCATTCTGTTGGTGGAGATGGATAATAACCAACAAAATATAAACAAATATGCTTTAGCATATGGTCATCAGAGGTATAGAGGGAAATAAAGCCAAGAAGGCAGGAGAGGGGTGTCAGGGTCGGGGCAGGACGGTTACACCTCTGAAGGACATTCAAACAAAGATGAAAGGAAGCCTATAGGGGGAGAGCTAAGTGGATACCTGGGGGAAGAGCAGTCCAGGCAGAAGGAACAGCCTGTGCAAAGGCCCTGAGGCTACAATGTGCCTGGTGTGTGTGAGGAACAGTGCTAAAGGGACCTGTGTAGTTGGGGCTGAGTGAGCAAGCACAGTGGAAATACTAGGGGACAGGAAGCGACTGAGGCAGAGCATGTGGGCGTTGGGGGCTCCAGGAGGACTTGGGTTTTTTCTCCAAGTGAGGGGGAGCTCTGGACGGTTCTGAGCAGAGACAGGTCCTACTGCAGGTGCTTATAAGCACCCTCTGGCTTCTGTGTGGGAAAAAAACTAGGGGAGGGCCAGGGCAGAAGTTAAGAGACCAGATCAGTGGCCACTGTTCTAATCCAGGCAACAACTGACGGTGGCCTGGCTAGGGTGAGAGGGTGAAGGAAGGGAGAGGTGGGTAGATTCTGGGTAGATTAGGAAGGTACAGCCAATAAAATGTGCTAACAGATTGATTGTGATGGCTTGAGAAAAAAGGCATAGAGGGAGACGTTAAGGTTTCTGGACTCACTAGGGAGGGTGAAGCTGCCCTTGCCGAAATACAGCTCCCCTTACGGCTGGAGGAACAGGTCTCTTGGCTGAGCCGTACTTAATCCAATACCTCAAAAGCAGTTGCATGCCCGTGTTCGCTGCGGCACCATTCACAACAGCCACGATATGGAAGCAGCCTGCGTCCATCCACGTGAATGAATAAAGAAAACACAATGGAATACTATTCCTCATTTAAAAAGAAAGAAATTCCACTTTGGGGGACAACACGGATGAACCAGAGGACACTGTGCTAAGTGAAATAAACCAGACACAGAAAGACATTGCACGACCTCACTTACAAATGGAGTTGCACCTGCAGAAGCAGAGAACTGAATGGTGGTTACGAGGGGATAAGGGCTGGGATCGGGGAGTTGTTGGTCACGGGATACAAAGTTCACTTAGATAAGAGGAATATGTTTTAGAGATCTATTGCATACTGTGGCAACCACAGTTAATAATAACAAATTGGATGTTTCCATATTGCTAAGAGTATATTTTAAATTTTTTCGCTATAAAAAAAAAAAAATAGGTGTATGAGATGATGGATATGTTGATTAGGGTGACTTAATCATTCCGCAATGTAAACACATATCTCAAAACCTAACATTGTATCTCATAAATATATAGCATGAATTTGTCAATCTAAAAAAAAAAAGTCACCTGAAGATGATGGAGCCCCAGAGACGTGCAAATAGGTTAGGACCCATAGCCTTGAATGGAGGCCTCAGTTGGGTTGAAGCAAGCTTGATCTGGCTTTGGGGGTGCAGGTCAGATTGTCAGCCTGGGTTTTGGAGTATTACCTGCAAATACAGGCAGTAAGAGCCCCAACCTCAGAACCGCTATGAAGCACCAATCGGGGAATCCTTGAAAAGGGCTCAGATGGCCACAGGCAAGAGCAAGTGCTTAACAGATGACAGGAATTATTATTATTAGCAACGGAACAGTTGCTGTGTAGCCAGCCATAGAATCACCAACCTCCATTCCATTTACTGAGCATGGTGGTTAACAGCTTCCATGTTGAAGCCAGGCTTCCTCATTTAAATCCCAATTCGGCTACTTCCTAGCTATCTGGGAAGTCTAAATTTTCTGAGCCTCAGTTTTCTCATCTATAAAACGGGGAGATGGGGACTGAATAAGATAATCCCTGAAAAAACTTTAGGACACAACCTGGCCATAGCATACCTTATACTTGTGCTCACCATTATTATTATTGTTGCTATTATAGTTTTAGAGACAAGATCTCACTATGTTGCTCAGGTTGGCCTTGAACACTTGGGCTCAAGGGATACTCCTGCCTCAGCCTCCTGAGTAGATGGGACTATAGAGAACTGTTATTATTGACACTTTTGCTTGCCCTGTGAAATAGGTACAATGACCCCATTTTACAGACAAGGAAACTGAGGTTCAGAGAGATAATAAGGCTCCAGAGGTCAGCAGAGCAGTGGAGATGACCTCTGTCAGTATCCTCATTTTCCTAGCTGAAAACTGGGGACAACAGTACCTACCCAGAAGAATATGCTTGGAGGATTAAATGAGATGTTTACCCAATATTTTGAGAATAGCACTGGGCAAAAGTTCTCAGTGAATGTCAGTGTTTATTGTAACCGCCTCAGGTCACACAGCTGGGCCCTGGGGAAGCCCATGATTGTCTGATTCCAGGGCCAGGTTCTTTATTACAGAGCTTTGGTGTTGAACCTAGAATTTAAAAAGCATGCAAGCTTTTGTTCCTTCCTAGAAGGACAAGAGAATGAAAAATTAAGGACTGTTTCCCCAGCCCTCTGCTTTTTTGAAGCCCTCATCGCTCTCCAAGTTCAAGGCACCCCAGAAAGCCTCCTTAAGTCCCCAGGGTGAAACCAGATGAGAGGGGAATCGCAGCTGCTCCTGATCCCACCTGGAGCAGGCCAGATGCCCTCTGCTGCTTCTCTCCTGCCTCCTCCTGAACTACAAGAGACAAGAGGGCCAATCCAATTAAGGGTAGACAGTTCTTCCTTCTGTCTACCCCTCAGCAACAGCTGGGCAAGCTTATAAAAAAGGTATGGTTCCCTCTACCATCAGCTATGAACCCATTCATTGATTTATTCATTCCCTTTTTCATTCTATAAATCTTTCTTGATTACCATTCTCAGGTTTTGTACTAGGATCTGGGTTAGGTCTTTGTCCCTCAGAGGAAGGAGAGAGATGATTAGCCAAATGAACAACTGCCCCACCCCTGTGAGAGGGTTCACACAGATGCCATCAAATAGCCAAAAAGAAGGGATAAAAGCTGGCATCATAGTGGGTATGGGGTGAGGAAGTTAGGGAAGGCTTCCTGGAGGAAGAGAGAGACAACATCAGTGAAAAGGTATGTGGTATTTCCGGGAGCTCTGAGAGTGCCCCCTTGGCGCCTTGGCCTCCCTTAAATAACCCCGGATCTCCCCCGCAATGCAGCAAACAAAGAGTACACGTGTTCACAATATGGGAAGCCTCCTTTCCAATTGGCCAGTGCCCATGCCACCCTGGACATTAAATACTTTAAATATTATGCCTGAGTAAGAGTTAGCCAGATTCAGAGGAGAGAGCATATTCCTGACACAGGCAAACAGCATGTGCAAAGGCCCCGGGGTGAAGAAGCAGATGCTGCTAATGGAGGAGGCTGGCATCCCTTTCCTCATTTCCTCCCTCTGAAATGTGACAGTGGACAGAGAGTAGCCTGGCTCTGCAGTAGAGACAGAGCTGTGTCTAAATCTTGGCTCTGGGCTGGCTGCAGTGGTTCATCCCTATGATGCCAGCACTTCGGGAGGCCAAGGCAGAAGGATTGATTGAGTCACAGAGTTTGAGACCAGCCTGGTTAACCTAGGAAGATCCTTGTCTCTACAAAAAATTTAAAAGTCAGCCAGGCATGGTGGCACACACCTATAGCCCTAGCTACTTCTGAGGCTGAGGTAGGAGGATGGTATGAGCCCAGGTGCTGGCAGCTACAGTGAGCTATGATTGTGCCGCTGCACTTTAAGCTGAGTGACAGAGCAAGGCCTTGTGTCTAAACAAACAAGCTAAAAACAAGTCTTAGCTGTAGAGCTTATCTTCTTGGACAAGTGACTTCCCCACTCTGAGCTTTGTCTTGTCTTCCCTATCTCTGGGTAATATTCATGAAGCCATGGGAAGGCTTTCTGAGGCTGACCACTGGTCTGCCTTCTTATAACCCTGGCACTGCAGGAGGGAAGAGACAGAGGTGGCTGGGGGCGGGGGAGAAGGCAGAGACAAAACAAATAAAGTTGGAGTGGGAGGGAGAAAAGCTAAGGTGTCTACACACATGCCCGCCAGCCTGAACTCTGCTCCCCTGAGCCAATGGAGTCTGAGTGAGGTTTCCATCCAGCTCTGATCAGAAGCAGGTGACCTTTCAAAAATCGAAATCAAAAGCCCCGGTTGACAGAGGGAGCCAGGCCGCACGGCTGTGAACTACATCAGGTCAGCGTGGCAGGCAAGAAATCTGTTCTCTTGCTTCAGCTGCCCGTGAGGGTTCAGAACTCAGATATCACGGTGAGATTTGATAAAAGCTGGAGGCATCTGAATAGGCTGTGTCATCTTCTCCACTTTTTCTGTGATAGGCCCTCAGAGGAGTTTTTGCTGACATGTGCTCTCCCTATCACTGTGTGAGTGACACAGTAATAACACGTCATCCCATTTACTGCTAGAGTCAGGGATGGATAACTATCTGTATGCACACCCTCTGCAATGTGACTGCACTGTGTCTCCCACCAAGAGATGGGGCATGCTGCCCCACCCCTGAAATCTGGATAGGACTCGTTGCTTTCTCTAGCCAACAGCAGCCAAAGGGATGGTGTACCCTCAAGAAGGCCGCTCTTTTTCTCTTTCTCTTAGAATCCTGCTGCTTCCACGTGAACAAGCCCAGGCTAGCCTGCTGGGGGATGGCAGCCACATGGAGTAGAGCACCGTCATCCCAGCTGAGGCCATCCTCGATCAGCCTCCAGCCAGCAATTGGCCTAACAGCAGAGCCACCCAGCCTATCCAGAGCTGATCAGGGTTGCATGAACAAGCTCAACTGAGACCAGATGAAACACCCAGCTGAGCCTAGCCTAAACTGCCGTCCTTCTAAATCATGAGCTTATAAACTGCTTGTGGGCTCGGCACCTGTGGCTCAACGGGCTAAGGCGTCAGCCACGTACACCTGAGCTGGGCAGGTTCGAATCCAGCCCAGGCCCACCAAACAACAATGGTTGCTGCAACCAAAAAATGACCAGGCATTGTGGCGGGCACCTGTGGTCCCAGCCATTTGGGAGGCGGAGGCAGGAGACTCGCTTGAGCCCAGGAATTGGAGGTTGCTATGAGCTGTGATGCCACAGCACTCTACCCAGGGCAAAAGCTTGAGGCTCTGTCTCAAAAAAAAAAAAAAAAGAAAAAAGAAAAAGAAACAGTGGTTCTTAAAATACAGTCCCCAGCCCAGCTTCATCAACAATACTTACTCAGGCCCTGCCCAAGCCTACTGAATCAGAAATTCCAAGGGTGGGGCCTAGTAACCTGCTTTCATAAGCCCTCCTAGTGATTCTGATGTCTGCAAAGACTTAAGAACCAGTAATGCAGACACAATTCTCCACATTGCAGACAACTGTGCCTCAGAAAGACCTAACACGAAGGGTGTCTGCCTGTGCACAAACCCAGCAGTGTCTGGTTTTCTGACCTGTGTTTAGCAGAATAACCTAGAGCAACAATGAGGAGGTTCACGTAACATGAGAAGAGCATTTAAGGGTGTCTGCTCTTATCACAGTGGAACCGTTAGCTGACTCTCAGCAGTGAAACAGCACCTGTGTCACATAATCAAGGCAAAGGAAAAGGGAAGGAACACTTTTCCTAACTGAAGGGGAGAAGGCACTTTGGCTTATATCTATAATGGGTTAGCCATTTATGAAAAGTACACTAATGATCGTGCAATAGATTATACTACTTAGAACTACGCCTCATAAAGGCTGACCTTTACCCCATCAAAACATGTAAGAATCAAGAGTATCAGAGAAACTGGTAGAGTTTTGCCAGCTCAACGATTGTCAAAAGATAAAAAGTAGAAAACAAATTAGGCCAATAAACACAATGACGTGTTCAGAAAAGATGCAAAGACAACAGTGACACACTTTTACACGTTCGTTTGGTTGGCAAATATCAGTCTAACAATACCAAGAGTTTCTGGTGAGGTTATAAATGGGTGCACTTTGGAAAATAATCTGGCATTATTTTATAGAGATGTATATTCACCAACTATGTATCCCAGGGGTTCCACTAAGATATATACCCAAGAGAAACTTGAACAAATGTAGGTAATTCAAAAATATTCCTATCATTTTTAATGTTATTGATAATCCAAAGGCCATTGATAGACAACAGCATAAATTATGAAATGTTACAAAACAGAGCATCAGACAATGAATGACATCAGATGTTGTCCAGCTACCTCCAACAACACGGATGGATCTTACTACCTAATGCTAGTGACAAAGGCAAGTTCCAAGATATACTATATACAGGGACATTTTTCATAAAGCAAAAAAAACCTAAAACAAAGCTGAGGCACACATGTGGCAAAAACTTTTTTAAATTGAGACAATCATGTGGCACCATAGCTCACAGCAACCTCAAACTCTTGGGCTCAAATGATATTCTTTGCCTGAGCCTCCTAAGTAGCTGGGACTACAAGCACCTGCCACAATGCCCAGCTTTTTCTTTAGAGATGGGGTCTCGGCCAGACACAGTGGCTCATGCCTGTAATTCTAGCACTTGGGAAGCCGAGATGGGTGGATTGCCTGAGCTCCTGGGTTCATGACCAGCCTAAGCACGAGTGAGACTCCATCTCTAAAAATAGCTGGACATTATGGCGGGGGCCTGTAGTCCCAGCTACTTGGGAGGTTGAGGCAAGAGAATCACTTGAGTCCAAGAGTTGGAGGTTGCTGTGAGCTATGACGCCATGGCACTCTACTAAGGGTGAGAAAATGAGACTCTGTCTCGAAAAACTAAAAAATAAAAAAAGACAGGGTCTCATTCTTGTTCAGGTAGTCCACCCACGTCAGCCTCCCAGAGTGCTAGGAATACAGGCATGAGCCACTGCGCCTGGCAAAAACTTTAAAAGCAAAGTATAGACCAGGTGCAGTGGTTCACGCCTGTAATCCTAGCACTTTAGGAGGCCAAAGCCTGTGTGAGCCTGTAGTCCTAACTACTCAGATGGCTGAGTCAGGAAGTTCTCTTAACCTCAAAGTTTGAGGTTGCAGTGAGCTATGATGACGCCACTGCACTCCATCCTGGGCAACAGAGCAAAACCCTGTCTCAAAAATTAAAAAAAAAAACAAACAAAAAACAGTATAATAAACTCAAGATAAGTAACCTCTGAGGGCAGCCAGAAGCAGCAAGATTAGAGACAAAAACTGCATAGAATAGGGCAGCGCCTGTGGCTCAGCGAGTAGAGTGCCAGCCCCATATACCAAGGGTGGCGGGTTCAAACCAGGTGCTGTGGCAGACGACTGTAGTCCCAGCTACTCGGGAGGCTAAGGCAAGAGAATCGCCTAAGCCCACGAGCTGGAGGTTGCTGGGAGCTATGATACTACAGCATTCTACCGAGGGTGACAAAGTGAGACTACCTCTAAAAAACAAACAAAAAACTGCAAAGGATGATGTAAATTAATCTTAGAACTGTATTGTAATTCTTGAGTGGGATGGTGGATCTGTGGGCATTCACTGCAAAACAAATACAAGAATGCTATGTGATGACCAAAGATGACAATGGATTAAGCTATTGCTGTGTATCTTAAGTCAAATTTTAAAAAAAGTTAACCATTGAGGATTTATCTAAGACCTCGTTGGCAAGGAAATGCTCAATTAGGGTTTTAATCTTGGCTTTGTCACCTAACCATGTGACCCTAGCCATGTGAATGAAAATGCTTTCTATTGATATAAAGGCAAATTTAACGTCAATATCAATTTTCGCCATTCTCTAAAGATTTTATATACCTACTTTACAAAAATGACTTAGCATTTTGCACAGTTGTTCTGGTCAAAATGCATTCAAAAAAGGAAGAGTCATCAAAAGACTCAACTTTCAAACCAAAAACATAAAACTTCTGGCTCAGTGCCCGTAGCTCAGTGGTTAGGGTGCCAGCCACATACACGGAGCAGGTGGGTTTGAACTCGGCCCAGGCCTGCTAGCCAACAATGACAACTGCAACAACAACAACAAAATAGCTGGACGTTGTGGCAGGCATCTGTACTCCCAGCTACTTGGGAGACTAAGGCAAGAGAATCACTTGAGCCTAAGAATTTGAGGTTGCTGTGAGCTGTGACTCCGCAGCACTCCACTGAGGGAGACGTAGTGAGACTGTCTCCAAAAACATTTTTAAACGTTAGCATTATTCAAAATTCAGGTTTTGCCATTTGGGAATAACATTAAATTAAGGTTTATCTCATACCCTAACAGAAAATAAACTCTCAATCTACATAAAGAATGGACTTTAGTTAACAGTATCTATATTAGTTGTAACAAAATGTATCATACTAATGTAAAATGTTAACAGTAGGGAAACTGAGCGTGGTAGTCTACATGAACGCTTTCCACTCTATTTCCAATTTGTGTGAAATCTAAAACTATTCTAGAATGAGAAGTTTTATTTTAATAGATTATATTAATGGCTATACAACACTCTTAAGTTTATTAAAACTCATTTCATGATAAATTTATAATAGGTGAATTTTATGGTACAACAATTGTACTTCAATGTTTCCAGTGGTCCAAAGGAAACATTTAAAAAAAAAAAAAAAAAAAAGTGAGATGGGCGGCGCCTGTGGCTCAGTGGGTAGGGAGCCAGCCCCATATACCAAGGGTGGCGGGTTCAAACCTAGCTCCAGCCAATCTGCAACAATAAAATAGCCAGGCATTGTGGCAGGTGCCTGTAGTCCCAGCTACTGGGGAGGCTGAGACAGGAGAATCACCTAAGCCCAGAATTTGGAAGCTGCTGTGAGCTGTCACGCCTCAGCACTCTACCAAGGGCGATAAAGTGAGACTTTGTCTCTATACACACACACACACACACACACACACACACACACACACACACAAAAAAGGGTGACAGGAATTTTATACCAATCATGGATACAAAATGTGCCATGAACTGACCTATCTTTAACTCAACCCTCTTTACATTTTTAGTCCACATGGGATAAAAAATAAAACAATTTTAGCTCGGCGCCTGTGGCTCAAACGGCTAAGGCGCCAGCCACGTACACCTGAGCTGGGGGGTTCGAATCCAGCCCCGGCCCGCCAAATAACGATGGCTGCAACCAAAAAAAAAAAAAAAATGGCCGGGTGCCTGTGGTCCCAGCTACTTGGGAGACGGAGGCAGGGGACTCATTTGAGCCCAGGAATTGGAGGTTGCTGTGAGCTGTGATGTCATAGCGCTCTATCCAGGGTGATAGCTTGAGACTCCATCTCCAAAAAAAAAAAAAAAAATTTTTTTTAATAATTTTATTAAATTTTAAAATTATTTTATTTTTTATTGAGACAGTGTCTTACTTTGTGGCCCTCAGAGTGCCGTGGCATCACAGCTCATAGTAACCTCAAACTCTTGGGCTTCAGCGATTCTCTTGCCTCAGCCTCCCAAGTAGTTGGGACTACAGGCGCCCACCACAACGCCCAGATATTTTTTGGTTGCAGTTGTCGTTGTTTAGCAGGCCTGGGCCAGGGTCCAACCTGCCAGCCTCGGGTATGTGCCTGGTACCCTACTCACTGAGCTACAGGTGCCAAGCTGAAATTTTTTTTTTTTTTTTTAGCTAGAGCCTCAAGCTGCAGTGGCATCACAGCTCACAGCAACCTCCAACTCCTAGGCTCAAGTGATTCTCCTGCCTCTGCCTCCCAAGTAGCTGGGACTACAGGTGCCTGCCACAACGCCCGGCCATTTTTTTAGTTGCAGCTGTCATTGTTGTTTGGCGGGCCAGGGCTGGATTCAAACCTGCCAGCTCAGGTGTATGTGACTGGTGCCTCAGCTGCTTGAGCCACGAATGTGTAGCTGAAATTTTTTTTTTTTTTTTTTTGAGACAGCCGCAAGCTGTCACCCTGGATAGAGTACTGTGGCATCACAGCTCACAGCAACCTCCAATTCCTGGGCTCAAGCGAGTCTCCTGCCTCTGCCTCCCAAATAACTGGGACTACAGGCGCCCACCACAACGCCCGGCCATTTTTGGTTGCAGCCGTCATTGTTGTTTGGCGGGTCCAGGCTGGATTCGAACCCGCCAGCTCAGGTGTACACCTGGCAGCCACCT
>CAUYRH010079294.1:0-27777 GCA_963574655.1 Perodicticus potto
CTAAATGCAGAATACAAATGTCTTCATACAATAACTAAGAAAATGACATGATGGCTATGTCAAATAGTTTGATGAAAATGTTTCAGATTATATATGAAACCAGCACATTGTACCCCTTGATTGCACTAATGTACTCAGCTATGATTCAACAATAAAAAAAAAGAAAGATTCATACCCAGCAAAAAATAAGAGATTTATCAAAGGAGCAAATTTAACTGGTAGGAATGGAAAACACTATCATTTAAATGAAAAATTCAGTAGACAGATTCAACCATGAGTTAAGCAAAAACTGAGACGAGAATTCATGAACTCAAAAATAATTCTGAAGAAATTGCTTATAAGATACACAGATAAAAATATGAAAATTTTGAAAAAGCTTAAGGAACATGGAAGATACAATGATATGTAATAGTCGAGATTTAGTTTAAGGACTGGTAAGGGATTTTCAGCAGGAAGGGATTTAATGCAAGGGATTTGATGCTTTCAAAATTGTTCAAGGGCCAAAGGAGTAGGTTTTAGGTGGATGTCCAGAATTACTTCCCAAATAATTCAGAGGCAAGCCTCCGGGAGAGTTAGCACCACAGAGGCCGCCACTGGAGTATGCTGTCCCTGCATACATGGATCCTTGAAAGTTGGAGAATGGTCCACCAGAGAGGTGATCCAAGAATTCATAAGTCAGTGCTACTGTGGCTGCTATCACCATAACTGTAGAAACAGTCAGAAAGTGCACAAAAAGGGCTTTCATCCAGTGACATGCTGGAACCAGGTCATACTGGCTTGTGAGAGCCAACTTTTAAAATTTCAGGGATTTCGTTAGCTGGTTATATGCAGTCATTCTTAAATGAAATTTAATGCTTACAATAAAATATATTAAAAAGCAAAAGTAATAAATATTTAAAACTCATCACTTCCTATTCATTATGCTAAATTTTATTATGACTGTGATTCTGTAATTAATTTAGTCTATTGTATCTGTATGGTGGAAATACTGTATCCTGGTATACCGCTGCGAATGTTTTTCTAACTGCATGTGTAGGGCCATCATGTTGGGAGCTTGGGATTGGCCATTACTTACACCATGGAAATGAGAAAGTGCTACAAATCTAGACCCTTTTTTTTTTTTTTTGAGACTAAATGGTAAACATTTACCAATATACTCTTGCTTTTATCTCACTTCTATATTCCAATTTTTGTGCAAGTGCTTTTGGATGTTGGAGTTCATTTTTATTTAGAATCCTCATAACAAGAGAGAGGTCCAACGTACGCCTAATAGCAGTTTACAGAAGAGAGAATAAAGGGATTTGGAGAGAGCCTGTATCTGAAAATATAATGACTTAGAATTTACCAGAATGAGTATTAACAGGTAAACTTGTATAGTTGACTTCTCATCAGCAACAAAATGTTTCCAGGGAAATAATTTTTAATTCTCTAGGTAAAAACTACAATTCAAATAAGATTGAAATAAAGAATTTTTCTTCATAGAAAAACATAGAAAGCTTGCCATTTATAGGACCTTTAATGAAAGTCCTAACACTTTTATAAAAGGAAGAAAGTGACCCTGGAAGGAAAGAGTACCCTGCAAGAAGCAATGATGAGCAGAGAAATTGGGTAACTTGTGAAAAAATCTAGATAAATGGTGGTAAGAAACAACAGTGACAACAACAATAAATAAAGACTAATATGGGGGGTGGTAAAAATAAGATTGAACTGAAACACTGGACAAAAATAACGCATAAGATCAAATCAATGCAAAAATGATAAACAGTTCAATAGATGAACATGAAAAGCACATTTATGGAAGTGAAAATTAGGATGATAAAAAGATGCTTAAGCTAACAATTAAGGAAAGCCAATTAAGAAAAAAATGAGACAGACCAATACCAATTCTTGGCAAGTATGTGGGGGAACTAGACACATTCTTAGACTAATCGTGGATCTGTAAATTGTTACAGCCACTATGATGGTTTAAAAAATTCTTTGATACTTCATCTTTCTGAAGGTGGAGCCTAATTCCCTTTTCTCTGAGTGTGGACCGTATTTAGTGACTGTAATGAATACAATGTGGCAGAAGTGATGGTGTGTGATTCCTGAGACCAAGTTAGAAGAGATAGCTCCTTTCATCTCTTGGATCGCTTGCCTGGGGGAAGCCACCTGCTTTGTCATAAGAACACCTGAGCAGCTTTTTGGAGAGGCCCAGGGGAAAGCAGAACATCTTGTGGATAGCCACCTTGGAAAAGTGGCTCCTCCTGCCCCAGGTGATGTCTTGACTGTAACCACATGAGACCCTTTAGAACCACACAGCTAAGCAGCTCCTGATTCCTGACCTGTGAAATAATACCTATTTGTTACTTTAAGCCTCTAAGTTCAGTGGTAATTTGTTATGTAACAATAGATATAAAATACATGAAGATAACTAAATCAATTACTTTAGTGAGCTATTGGCTAAATCCAATAAAGGTGAAGATTCATATACTCAAAAACCCAGTGATATTTTATCTAGGTATATAGTTCTGAGGAATTCTTGAAAATATATACACAGTGTTATACATGAGGATATTCATTGCAGGATGCTTCTCTGTAAGTTGGGAAATGGATAAATTATCCATAGAGCAGTTAAAAATGAATTAACTTCCCAGCACTTTAGGAGACTGAGGCAGGAGGATTGCTTGAGGCCAGGAGTTTGAGACCAGCCTGGGCAACATAGCAAGACCCTGTCTCTACCAAAAAAAAAAAAAAATGAGAAAAAATTAACTGGGCACGGTGGCACATGCTTGCAGTCCTAGTTACTGGGAGGTTGAGGCAGGAGGGTGGCTTCAGCTCAGAAGTTTGAGGTTGCCGCGAGCTGTGATTGTAGCTTTGCTTTCCAGTCTAGGTGACAGAGTAAGACTCTGTCTTTAAAAAAAAAAAAAAAGGAGTCAACCAGGTGTATGTGTATAGATTGGGATGAATCCTAAAAATACAATGTAGAGTGAAACCTGCAAGTTGCAAAAACATATTTATGGTGTGATATCATTTATGTACATTTGAAGATAGACACAGCAATACTATAATATGTTCTATACAGTTAAATTAAAATGTAGACAAATCTAAAAACATGGATCAGAAGGACACATTCCACATCCCAGGTAGAGTTGTGACTGTTGAGGGAGGGAGATGGATGAATAGCAGACATGGCAGACCTTCTGTGTTTTTCTATCTATCTATCTATTTTTTAAATCTAAGCAAATAAGGCAAAATATTAGCATATGTTAAACCGGGTGGTGGCAACCATGGATGCAATATATTATTAGCTAAAATTTGTTTGAAATATTCTTTATAACCATTTATGCTGGTTTTCATTCTGTTGCTATTTTTGGATTTCTCCTTTGTTTGCAAAGCCCTGCACCTTTGCCAGATCAGTTTAACTCTTAGCCTATTGTCTTTTCCTTTTGGCTTGATAACTCTTCACCTCACTCTGATACTTCTTTATGAATTCACATTCTTATTTCATAGACATGCTGCTTGTTTTTTTTTAGGACATAAAGCAAAAATTTTATGTAAAGTAAAAATTTCCTTTTTTGTATTGTTGCTATCATTAGGTCTTTGTTCTATTCCTTCTTGAAAGTACTTCGTTCTTTAATGATGCAGAACTTTTACACAGATCCCCACATTAGTGTTTTCTGCTTACTCATTCTAGTCTGATTTGAGATTGGTCCAAATCCAATGTCTGCCAATTGGCATGCCCCTGCAGGATTTTAACAAGGGAACAAAACTGTTTTATAAGTACTTGGCCAAATGTCCAGTGTCTAGTTGGCATTCATATAGGATATCTTTGCTGGAGTAAGATGGGTTCTTATTGTCCCCACAACCTAGCTCTTGGGCTCTGAGCCAGAGATATATATTTCTGGGTTATCTGAGGCCTTCTACAGTTCTTCCTTAATCAGAAGCAATGCATGAAAAAATATAATCCTCATCATTACTTTTGGGGTCCCTCTCACCACCATCTGTGCCTACAGGCAATTTCTTATCTTCACGTGCAGGGCCCATGCCTAGAATGTTCATTCCTTAGCCACCTTGCATATTGGAAGTTGTGATCCATGAGTAGCTAGAGGAAGAAGTTGCTGCTTCACAGTGGTGGTGGTAAGGAAGGTGGGATTTGACCTTGGCTGCTTTATAAAAGTGATTCCTGCACAGTTGGAGGAAATGATTGCCTGCTCTTATAGTTGGTTATCTTTGAGTCCCTGAAGTACAAGAGAATTTGGGTAGGTGAAAATTTCTTCTTATCTCTTTAATATCTGACTTCAAGGCTACACCATTAACTATATGTCCTTCCAATCTTAATTGTGCTGATTTCAGGGAACCTTCTTCCATACCCTGCTATTGGTGTTGCTGGGAATATCATTATCTTTGTGAGCCTTCTTGTGTATTATTTAGGGGAATTTGGCAAAAGCCCTATCAGGGCTTGGTAGGCTCTTTAACTTTTAGAATGCAAGATCAATGTTGTCCCTTGTATGTTTGGTAATTGGAGGATAGCAGTCTCTGTCAAGTCCTCAATGGATGCCATGTACTCTCCAGCACTCTGCAGAGAGCTCAAGAATCAATTGAGGACTTTTACCTCTTTTAAAAGTCCATCTAAGACTTTTAAATTTTCTTAAGTTCTTTACAAACATTTCAGGGACAAGTTAAAATGGATTTCTCTAGATGTTTTTCTTCCTCTCTCTGTGGTCCATTACTACAAATCTGTGCAACTTAAATAAAGTACTTTGGAGCTGTGCCTCTTAAGCTATTTGCGAGGAATAACTAGTTTTGTTCTTGTTGTTGTTTTAAGTTTCAGTCCTTTGTAGATTGATACTTTTGTAAAATGCAGTAAGAGAGAATTACCAGGAAAAAGAAAATAAAAAAGCAAAAATATATAAAATACTTTTATATATAAAAATATATAAAGTTCACTAGTTATGTGTTTAGATTTTGGGACAATGCTATAAATTGCTATAAAAATTTCATTTCCTTTCTGTCAATTCTTGTACTCATCTCCTTGCAGACCAGCAGCAAATGATTGTGACTGGGAGTGGTCCATTGACCATCCTTTGAGTAGTGCTGCTTTAGAGGCCCTACAGAACATGCTTTGTCCAAAATGATAATGCCCCCCCTAGGGCAATGTGATTGGGTTTTTGGTAATGTAGAGGAACAAAAGAAACTGGATGTTTGTTTAATATATATATGTTTAGATACACACATATCTACTTACATATATAAAGATACTTAATATAAGGAATTGGCTCACACAGTTATAGAGCCTTAGAAGTCCCATAATGGGCTTTTGGCCAGCCGAAGACCCAGAAGAGGTATTGTTCCAGTCTGGGTCCTAATGGCCTGAGAATCCAGAGAGCCAGATGCGTAATCTCTAGTTGAAGTCTGAGTCCAAAGGCAGGGAAGACTCAGACTCAGCTTGAGGACAGTTAGGCAGAGACAATGAATTCTCCCTTACTTGGTGGGTTTAGTCTATTCAGGCCTCCAGGGCATTGGCTGTGGGTCTCTACAGGGGGGAGGGCCATCTGCTGCACTCAGTCTACCTATTCAAAAGTTAATCTCATCTAGAAACAGTCTCACAAAGATACCTGGAATAATGTTTAACCAAATATCCGGGCAACCCATAGCCAAGTCAAGTTGACACATTAAATTGACCATTTGAGAAGGGTATTGTCTCTGGTCAATGTGAGTGGGGCTCTTGGGTCTATTGCACTCTTACCAGTTTCTTGACTCTGTCAACAGGAACCACTCCTTTTGTTTTTTAACTTCTGAACACTTTTTTCTTGATGTGACCCTTGAGCCACTTCCCTGGTACCCAGGAAAAGGGCTTGTTTTCAGTCCTGGTACTTTACTTTAGAGCAGCCCCCTTCAGGATCCAGCTAGTTCTTATTGAGACCTCTCAGTGCTGGAACCCCCTGGTGCTTTGCTGTTTACCCTTGATCCCTTGGTGTAGCAGTTCACACATGAGCCACCTTTTCCGTGAAGCTAACACCCTGCTAGGTCCCATGGAGCCTCCTTTGTTAACCAAACATACTTTATTGTCACCCTGATATGCCCACAATTTCTTTTTGTCCCTGGGTCTTGCTTCATATAATCCTTAGCGAATGATTACAAACGATACCTATTGAGCATATGCTTGGTGCTAAGTCCAGTGTTTTCCATACTTTACTTAATATTTATTTCAGTACTCTTCAGTATGTCTCAGGACCCCAGAACTTTAACTTACTTGGCTAATAAGGGCAGCAGTGGGATTCAAATATAACACTATTTTTGACCAGGAGTTTATTTCTTAACCATCAAACTGTACTGCTTATCTTAGTTTCTGCTACTGGAACAAAATACCTTAATTAGATAATTTATGAACAACAGAAATGTATTGTTTATAGTTCTAGAGGCTGGGCATTCCAACATCAATGTGCCAGAGGTTCCGTGTGTGGTGAGGGCTACTCTCTGCTTCTAAGATGCCATTTTGTTGCTTTGTTTCTGTATGGTGGAAGGTGCAAAGGCAGAAGGGTCTTGCTGCTTCCCTCCAGCCCATTTATAAAGGCATTAATCTCATCCATGAGTGAGGGTCCCTCCTAACCTAATCACCATCTAAAGGCCTCAGCTCTTAATACTATCACATTGTGTTTTAGTTTCCAACATATGAATTATAGGGGGACACAGACACTGAAACCATAGCACTGCCTTATATAAAATACTGAAAGATTGTTCACATGATAAACAGTCACTTACATATTATTTGCCAATGAGTAAAACTGCTCTTGAAAATATTTATATAAGGATCCATCTTTAAGTTTTAGTTTCAGGACAGGGTTTGTCCTTGCCAATGAACTTGTACATTTCTCTTCCTTAGTTAAGGAGAGAATGGATCTTAAAGCTTGGGTTTCCCCAGGCAGCATAGAGTGAAATTTAGTCCTTAATTGCAGCAGCTGTTTTTAGCTTACTTGGGATAATGTTCTTCCCTTTCTTGAACATGACTTTATTTATCTATATGGATGGTTCAATTGCACGTGTTTTCTTTCCCACTAGACTTTTGAGCTTTTTGGGTGCAGTGACTAAATGAACTGAATGTGTACCTAATTTTGTAAGCCGCTTTTTTTATAGAAGCAGTCTATGTTGGTATATTTATCAAGTGGGATTCAGCTATGACCAGTTTTCTCTGCAAAGTGCTCAAGATTTATTCAGGGGCTGAACCAGGGCGTGGGTTGGATATGCTTGCTTGAGTATAACCTCCTTATTATGTCTGTAAAAATTTGTGTTGTAGGTCCAAAGCTGTAGACAACCAGATACAAGTAAAAAATAATAATGGGAAAATATTTATAAAATTGTGAGCCACTAGACTAGTGCGTGGTGGAAGGAGAAGGAAGATTCTTAGCTTTTGTACTGACCTCAACGAGTCTTGCTCCAGGTAGTAAAACTAGATAAGATCAGGGCAGGTGTCTTTCCATCGTACGAAGACTTGTTAAGACAATAGCTAGGGAGGCTTTTTCAGTGCTAGGGCCAGTGCTGAGGGCAATGCTAAACCACACGGGTTGAGTTCTCATCTCCTGGACACAGGCATCTTAGTCTCTTTTGTGCTGCTATGACAAAATATCCTGGACTCGGTTTTTTAAAATAAAGAACAGAGATTTATGTTTTATAGTTCTGGAGGCTGAGAAGTCCAAGGTCAAGGGGACTGTATCTGGTGAGGCCTTCCTGCTGTGTATCCCATGCTGGAAGGAAGAAGGGGATGAGAGCATGAGACAGGGAGAATGGATGGGTTAGAATTCATCCTTTTATCCAAAACCTACTACTGTAATAAGTAACACACCCCTATGATAACAGCGTTAATCCTTTTATGAAGGCTGAGCCCTTGTGACCTGATCATCTCTGAAAGATCCCCTCTCTCAACACTGTTGCATTGGGGATTAAGATTTCAACACATGAACTTTAGGGGACACAAAGTTCATAGCAGTGGGTAGCAGGCCATCCTCAGGTGACCATGGCACATGGCCCCAAGAAATCAGGATTGGCGTTAAGGAAAAGGGAGAGTAGTCTTAATTCATACATCTGATTTTTTCTTTTAAACATCTTTGTTCTGAAAATTAATTTGGAGAAAAGAGGAAGTGGTCATTGAAATGTTCTTCCAGAAAAAGATTTTTGTACGTGAGTATTTATACGTGAGTATAACTGAAGATGTATTGCTTATAATTGGCAAATGCAGGCCTCCTTTGTAATTAGCATCCTACTATTTGTGATTGGCCTGTGGATGTACATTTTGTGAGCTGTGGAAAGAGTCGAGGGAGGTTTGGAAGCCAACAGTTGGATCTTGCCTCTGCCATGTGTCTGTTTTACTTTTCAAGGCCCAGAGCATTTGTGAGAGTCGTCCCAGTAGTTATGATGAGTGAAAAGTACCTTCGATAGAAATAGAGAAGTCAGGAAGTGCGGCCTATTTTGTGGGAAGATAATTAATTCATTTTTAGACATCTTGAGTTTGAAATGAGGGTTTGACATCTGGGTGGAAATGTCTGGTGCTTAGCTGAGCCTGCTTAGTGGAAATAGCATGTAGGATGCTTGAGTTATAGAACTACTTTCACTCACTGGCTTTGTGCTCCCGAGCTAGCCCTTCACCTCTCAGGCACTGTACTGGTCTAGTGCTGCCCAGTTCACCTACCAGGAGCTCTGCTATGGAGGGTCCTTTCCTCTCCCTGGATTGACTCCTGATGCTTCCTCTTTCTGTTGGTCCTAATTCTGTTCAGAGGCTTAGCAGCCTTCTCAGCTCACTTTTCTAGATGCAGAAGCAGAATTTGAAGTGTTCAGGGCTGGCTCACAGTAACAGAGTATGATTGGACAAGTTGGGGCGGGAGCCATGCTCTCTCTGCTCTGGACAGGACCTCCTTTCTGACTGCCTCTCCTCTTGCTTGTCTTTGCTTGTTCTTTCATCCTCCTTATCATCTCGCTTCTCTCCTCTTCTCCCCTGGAGCCTCTGGCCTGCCTTGCATCAGTAGGAACTTATAAGCACCAATGGTGACCATCTGGCACAGAGAGGGTTTGTTAGCCTGGTCTAAGGGGATACTTTAACTTCCCACGAGAGCTTGGAAGTGATTTTTGGTCTGGGACACCTTGAGGCATCACTCCCATGTACAGCAGAGCAGGTGTGACTGGTGTTTTAGAGCATGTGTGCTCACAGGCCATATATGCAAGCTGCATCCGCACCTGAGTCAAGCTAGGCAGCTGCTGCTCATTCACGCACTTACTGAGAGCCCAGGCATTTCCTACCTGCCTTAAGAGCAGTGTAAGTGGAGCTTCTTTCTGTTTTACCTGGGAGAGACGAGATATACTTAGATCTCTGCTCAATCACAGACAAGAGGCCCAGTCCCTGGGCAGCTCAGTCCCTTCTGAGCAGCATTGAGGGGAAATTTATGAGGCCAAGGAAAGGAGCAAAGGATACTCTCATTTGTATAAAGAGACAGTTTGATGATGACATGGTGTGCTGCAGTTTTTACAAGGACAATGTGGTTCACATTCATAGTTGCATGGGGAAAATGAAGTAAGATGTAAAATGAAGAGAAGGGAAGAAGCTGAGATCCTTAGGAATCAGGTATCATGGGGGCTCTGGCAATGCTCTGACTTTGCCTCTAGAAATATGATTGTCATTTTAACAATGACAGTGGCCATCTGAAAACCAGATGGTCCTTTGAGGAAGGAAAGGAGGAATGAATGATGATGTCCTTCTCTCCCCTTTCCCCATCCTCTCGTGAGCAGGGAGAAGATGCCGTTCCACCATGTGACCGCCGGCTTGTTGTACAAGGGGAATTACCTCAACCGATCACTCTCTGCTGGCAGCGACAGTGAGCAGCTTGCTAATATCTCAGTGGAGGAGCTCGACGGTAAGGAGCTTCCCTTCCTGTGATGCCCCCTTGTCATGGGCAGCGTTTGTGGCTATGGTGAAGCTGAGGTGAAAGCACTGGGCTGTCGTCCCTCCTGGGCAGTTGTGGCCAAGTCTCACCATGGTGCAGTGGGAAAGAGTTCTGAGACAAAATTCTGCCCAAATGCTTTCTTTGTGGGGGATGGATCCAGTGCCCCACATATGATCTATGGTGGATATTTTGGTTTCCTTGGATACTGATTGGAGGGATAGCTGTCACTTCTCTTAAAATGTATTTTCCAGTTTCTAGAGTCTTCCCCACCAACTGTCTTGTTTCTTTCTATGTTGTCATTTACCGCAGGGCCCAGCTGTGGGGGAGGTTAAAGCCCTGTTAATGGCTGTCTCTTGACTTGTGGCCATGGCACTTTGAATCCTGCCCAGATCAGAATCATTTGGAAGCTGTGTCCAGGTGGCCATGAGAAGCAATTATTTTAATTGCATCTGTTCTTCTGTAACACAGTACTGCCCTGGGTGTTCAGGGCAGGAGTTGGGGAGGGAAATAAACCTGGGAACACAGTGACTAAATTCATCCTAGAACAGTTTCCTCCATATCCTGGATAAACCAATCCATTGATTTAAAAAAAATAAATAAAAGGAAGGAGGGTTTTTATTTCCTGTAGAATAGAGAATTAGGTGGATTCAGCATGATGTTTTGCCTAGGCACTGCATCTGCTGAGGCCAAATGAAAATCAGGTTTCCTTAGTATTTTTGAAAGCTGCGTTGCTTGTAATAATACCATTTTAAAACACAAAGTTGGAATTTACTTTCTACAGTAGAGAAGTCAAATTACCCCAGATGGCCCACATATTAGCTTTTAAGTGGAATGGTCCAAGCCAGTGAGCTTTATATGTGCATAATGGTGAGCCTTGTTTCTCACAAGAGAAGGGCAGGGATTTTTGCCTCTGGGACATTGAAGCTAAACTTACTTTACACGTTAGGTAGGCAGTGAGCAAGATGGAGAGGACCAGTCATTGGATAGCTTTTCCTTCTCTTGTCCATTTTTTGCTTGTGTGTTTATTTAAATGCATTCTGTTTATATCAGACAGCTGAGAATGTGGGCCTCAGTGGCCTGGGTCCATGGAAGATATTAGAACTATGAGTGGTGTGGGCAAGTGCTGGGCTTCCTAGGAACAGTACATGCTAGCTGTGGTCTGCACAGATTGGTGACCTGAGAGGAAGGTGGGGACTCTCAGATCTCCTGGCCTTCAGGTGGCCAAAGATGTGTGGACTCAGGAAATAGAGGGGTGACTTCTTTGAGAGTGAATCCATCCTGATTTTGGGCCACTCACTCTGGCCCAAAATCAGAGCAAGTCTGTGCTTGGGGTGGTGTCTTAGTCTGTTTGGAGTGATATAACAAAACACCAGGGACTGGGTGGCTCATAACCACAGAAATCTATTTCTTACAGTTGTGGAGGCTGGGAAGTCCAAGACCATGGTTCCAGCAGATCTGACTTTGCATGAAGGCCGTTTACTGATTTATAGATGGCACTTTCTTACTGTGCCTTCATGTGGCAGAAGGGGAGAATGAGCTCTTTTGGGTCTGGTTTATCAGGGTACAGTCTTAGTCTGTTTTGTGTTGTTATAACAACATACCACAGACTGGGTAATTTATAAAGAAAAGTTTATTTGGCTCATGGTTCTGGAGGCTGGGAAGTCCAACAGCATGATACTGGCATCTGGTGAGGGCCTTCTTGCTGTGTCATCCCATGGCAGAAGGCAGATGGGCAAGAGAAGGCAAGAGTGAGGGAGAGCAAGATGGGACCAAACTCTCTTTTGCAACAGTTGCAGTTAGGAATCCTCTGTTGCAATAGTGACATTAATTCATTCCTGAAGGCTCTGCCCTCCTAATCACCTCCCAAAAGGTCCCAGCTGCTAGTCATCATATTAGTGATTGGTTTCAAACATACGCATTTTGGGAGGACACAGACATTCAGGCCCTAGCTGGTGTGTTTGGCAGGCAATGCAAGACCCAGACTTTCTCTACCCCTGGGAATCTGCTGTGAATGGAGATCAGGGTAGGCAGTGCATTGATGTGGGGTGGAGTTTTGCTTGTGTTTATCTGAGTAGGTCCCTCTGGCTCGGTCATAGGTTAGCAGGAGGAACTGGGAGCACCCACGTGTGTGGCCCACTGAGTGGCCCTGGCCACGAGAACTGAGTCATGCCAACTGTACGTTTGAGTTTATTTATGAAATTTATGAAAAGCGTGAGATTACTAACCAAATGAACTTTGGAAATCATCCACATTTCCCCTTTCCTCTCTCTCAATTTTGGTGTAAATAATCAAGAGATTATTTCTCTGAGACTTCTCAGAGCAAGGACTTTTCTCTTTGTTAAATCCAGGCTCTGCTAGGGCAACTGTTGGAGTCCACTGCTGGGCTGCATGGCCTTTTGAGAGGACTGCTGATTGGATCCCAGCCCTTCTCCCCTCACTTGGGTGCCTTGCTGAAATGCCCCCCACATTCCTGGACAAGCAGCAGAACCAAGCTTACCAGGCATAAGCAGCTTGTTTAGGGCTGAAATGCACTTTTTCAATAGGTAGATCAAGGAGTGATTCTAAGAGCTTGCCAAGTCAAGGCTGGGTAGCCTGAGTACTGCAAGCCTTGGGACACCTGATTGAGTGAAGTGGGGACTTTATGGCCTCAGATTGACTGGCAAAGATGTGGTGTTTGTCCTTCAGAAGAGTAATCCAGGCTCTCAGCCTGGAGAAGAGCCATTTATTTTCTGACCGAAGATTCATTCTACTTATTTATTTAGTTTTTGCCAAGGTAAATGCTGAGTTATGACTGCTGCTGCTTTATTGTGAGCATCTTTGGGGCTCTGGGCAGGACAGTGCAGATGTGTTCTGAGTTTAGAGCAGGAAGGCAGGGTCAGTTCAGATGACTGTGGATCCGATCTTGGGGAAGCCAAAGTTTCCAAGACATTGCTTGCTCGCTTTTCTCCTGGGCCACCTCATGTCCCGCTGACCCCAAATCACTTATCCTCAGAGGGTAGGTGGTGTCACATGGGGAGTTGTTGTGTTAGACACTGGATGGACATTGCAGCATCCTTTGTGGTCTCGCTGCCTTGGGCATAGGCATTAATTGGGTACCATCCTTATCGGCTTTTTACCGCCCCACCCTGCTTCAGCTGCAGCCTCCTGACTGTGGATGGCTACAGGGGTTTGTTCCCCACCTGTTAAGTGTTTATCCCCAGTGATGGAATATTCCTTTTCTTCAGTGTAAGGGTCAGAGGTGTCCTTTCTGTGAGTGGTTCTCCTCTAAGAACAGGTACACAAAGAGCCATTTACCACACAGGAATTTCCAACTGCAGTTCACTTCTGGAAAGTTTCTATTTTTTCTCTTTAAAAAAAATTTAGGGTGGAATAACGAAAAGCTGCATCCAGTTGGCCAGATTCAAGTTGATGATCACCCAGGCAAACAAACCCAGTGAAGATGGACTGATGGTGACATTCATTCATTCCTATTCATTCAATCATTATAGAGATATTTACCGAAAGGCTTTCTAGGTAGAAGAGGAAAATCAAACAAGCATAACATTTCATTGCCTGTTTTCAAGGAGCTTACATCTATCCAGGAAGTCAATATAAATGCCAAATTTCTTAGCAGTATCTTTTACTTTTAAAGTACATCATGTGGAATTTTTTTAGACAAATGGATTATGATTTTTGAAAAATAGTTTTTTTTTTACCTTTTCCATCAAATTTTTATTTTTATTTTATTTTTTAATTGTTTTTTATTAAATCATAACTTTGTACATTGGTGCATTTATAGGTTCAGGGTACTGCTTCAATATACAATGAAATGCTTACTTTGAACTAAGTAACACATCCATCACAATTTTACTCATTTCTTAATAGTTTTGAAATGTACCATTGCATGATGCACATTAGGTGAGGTGCCCCCAAATATCCTCCCTTCTCCTATATCCCCACACCCCTCCCCTCTCTCTCCTCTTCCCTTCTACTTTCTGGACTTTAGTTATGTTTTGCCATTTGTATGAGTGTGTAGGTGGCAACATATTGATTTCATAGTAGTGTTGAGTACATCGAATACCTTTTTTTCCATTCTTGAAATACTTTACTAAGAAGAATATGTTCCAGCTCCATCCAGGTAAACATAAAAGATGTGAAGTCTCCATCTTTTTTTATGGCTGTATAGTGTTCCATGGTGTACATATACCACAATTTGTTAATCCATTCAAGGATCGTTGGGCACTTGGGCTCTTTCCATTACTTGGCTATTATGAATTGGGCTGCAATAAACATTCTGGTGCAAATGTCTACGTTATAAAATAATTTTTGATCTTCTTGGTATATACCTAGTAGATGAATTGTAGGATCGAACCATAGGTCTATTTTTAGTTTCTTGAGTATTCTCCAAACTTTTTTCCAAAAAGGTTGTATTAGCTTGCATTCCCACCAGCAGTATAGAAGTGTTCTCTTCTCTCTGCATCCACACCAGCATCTGTAGTTTTGGGATTTTGTAAGGTGGGCTAATCTTACTGGAGTTTGATGATATCTCAAAGTGGTTTTGATTTGCATTTCTTTGATTAAGTATGGTGAGCATTTGTTCATGTGATTATAGGCCATGCACCTGTCTTCATCAGAGAAGTTTCTGTTCAAGTCTCTTGCCCACATAGAAATAGGGTTATTTATTCTTTTCTTATTGATTAGTTTGAGTTCTCTGTAGATTCTAGTTATCAGACCTTTGTTGGAAGCATAACCTGCAAAAAGCTTCTCCCATTCTGAAGGTTGTCTGTTTACTTTACTTGCTGTGCTCTTGGCTGTGCAGAAGCTTTTTAGTTTGATCAGATCCCAGTAATGGATGTTTGGTATTGCTTCAATTGCCTGAGGGGTCCTCCTCATAAAATATTCTCCCAGGTCAATTTCTTCAAGTGTTTTCCAACTTTTTGTTTTGTTGATCTTCTGAATGATTCTTTTGTTTTCAATTTCATTTAATTCTTCCCTAATCTTGGTTATTTTCTTTCTTCTGCTGGATTTGGGGTTGCACTGTTTTTCCTTTTCCAGTTGCTTGAGATGATCCGTTAAGTTGTTGGCTTCCTCTCTGTCTGTTTTCTTGATGAAGGCTTCCAATGCTATAAATTTCCCCCTTAGGACTGCCTTTGCAGTATCCCACAGGTTTTGATAATTTTTGTCTTCATTATCATTTTGTCCCCAAAATTTGATGATTTCCTTCTTAATCTCGTCTTTGACCCAGGTATCCTTCAACCTAAGATTATTTAGCTTCTGTGGCTTTGTTTGAGTGTGAAGATTCCCGTTGCTATTGAGTTCAACTTTTATTCCATGTTGGCTGGAGAAGATACAAGAAATAATTTCTACACTTTTAAATTTTCTGAGGTTAGACTTGTGTTCTAGGATATGATCTATTTTGGAGAATGACCCATGGGCTGCTGAGAAGGATGTATATTCAGTTTCATTAGGGTGAAATATTCTGTAGAGGTCTGTAAAGTCCATTTGTTCTAGGGTCAGGTTTAAGTCTAATATTTCTTTGTTTAGTTTCTTCTCGGAGGATCTATCCAAAACTGTCAAAGGGGTGTTAAAATCTCCAACTGATATAGTGCAGGAAGATATCAAGTTTTTCATATCCATTAGGGTCTGCTTTATGAATTGAGGAGCATTCTGGTAGGGTGCATAAATGTTAATTATTGAAATCTCTTCATTTTGGGTGTTTCCCTTGACAAATAGGTAGTGACTTTCTTTATCTTTCTTTATCTTTGTTGGTTTAAAGCCAATTGTATCTGCTACTAAAATTGCAACTCCTGCTTTTTTCTGGTTTCCATTTGCCTGTAATATACAAGTCCATCCTTTCACCCTGAGTCTATTTTTATCCTTTAAGGTAAGATGAGATTCTTGTATATAGCAAATATTCAGTCCAAGTTTATGTATCCAGTCAGCCAGGAAAAATAGTTTTTAATCAGTATTATTTATTGAATATTATTGTGATGCTACCTTAAGCTTAAATTAAATTTAACTCTATCTGAAGTTCATTTATTTTCATTAATATATAGTTATTCACTGTATATAAATATACCTCAATTTATTTACCCATTATATTTTCAGTGGATATTTGGGTTGTTTCCAGTTTGGAGATATTGGGATATAATCTAACCATCCCACATTTTGTTCCAGCTGTGATCTTAGGTTAGCTCTTGTGGCTCCCTCTTTCTGTTACACTGAGGCCATGTTTTAAATTCTCTCTCAATTTAATGAGTTGTTCTCTTCCAATTTAATGAGTTGCTCACTTATTGAGAACAATTTGTATGCAGCTTATGAAATTTTTTTCTGTTTCCTGCCATATATTATTTACATATATCACAATAAAACTCTCTTTCTCCAAGGCTTCCAGATAATGGTACCTTTATCTTGTATGAGAAGATATTTTGAAAATATGGTACACTATGCTTTTGTCTGTTCAGTTTTGTGACTCAACAATGTAAAAGTTCTTGTGTGCCCAGCATTTATCACTAAACAAGGTTTGTCTCTTCTTTACTTTATTCCAGACCTGAGCTAACTTCCCCCTTTTCAGCCCTAGCCTGGAGGGGGGTTGATATGCATGTCATCTACAGTTTCTAAAAGACATTAGTCTAGTCCATGGTTCCTGGGCAAAGGTGGGATCTTAATTGCCCCTGTTGTGGACTTTGCACCCTAGGTCATAGAATTATCTACCTCCTGTGTTCCCCCACCTTGTTTTCTCTCCTTCCTGTTCCTAAACTAGTACCCCAAGTTCAGTGATCCCAGGAACATTCTGGCTATCATCTCTATCTCACAAATAACCCAGGGTGGAACATACCAACCCATGGCTAAGGTGTTTGTATTTCCCAGATGAGCTTAGAAAAAGGGTGCTGCTGAGGTGAGTTTAGGTTGGAGAATAAGTAGCCATGGAAAACAGTTGCTTTAAAATATAGAGTGACTGCTTGATCTTTTCTTGTTAATATAGCCCGTGGATCCCTGGTGGGGCAAACAATGGTGGTAAGGCAGTCTTTCCACATGCACCACATAGTTCCAAGGATGGGTGGAAATTGTGTTGCAATTAGTGAAAATTCTCAGCCTCTGGCATATGTACATCTCAAAATTAATATTTTTAGTGATATACTCTTATGCACATTTGGGAGGTATTTTAACTTGAGTTTGGGCGAGATATATCAGGTTGCTACCCTTCAAAACTGGGGCTCCATTTTAGTGTTGATTAACTTCATTTAGACTTTTCCAGAGAGAGTCATTGCTCTGCCTCAGCCTGGTTTCTTCTATGACCCCCTATTCGCCAGTTCTAGATGGCTCTTAGTATTTATTCTAGACATATGCAGCAGCTGGTACTGTTGTTTGCACCCTTGTTTTTGAAGTTTGCCACTCTTTGGTACCTGTGTCCTTAGCTGGAATTTTTCCAAACCTTTTATACCTGTTTGTCATCTCCACATTTGTTGTATACCCTTCATCTTCTGCCAGCTCTGTATGTACACTTATCTGTTGGTGTTGGTTTTTGTTGTCATACCCATGGGCATCTATCATATGTGCTGATGGCTTCAACATATATATTTCCAGTTCTGCCTCCTTCTTGAATTTTAGACCTGGCATCTAGAATCCCCTGTAGTTGTCTGCCAGTCCTCTAAATTCTAGATATCTGAAGCCAAATGGATTTTCTTTGTTCTCTAAAACTGTCCCTCCTTTAGAATTTTTCTCAGGAAATTATATCACATTAGACCCAATTCACCCACAGCAAGAATCTGAGAGCCATCCTTTTTTTTTTTTTTTTTGGTGGAGACAGAGTCTTACTCTGTGGCCCTCGGTAGAGTGCCGTGGCATCACACAGCTCACAGCAACCTCAAGCTCTTGGGCTTAGGCGATTCTCTTACCTCAGCCTCCCGAGTAGTTGGGACTACAGGTGCCTGCCACAATGCCTGGCAATTTTTTTGTTTTGTAGTTCATCTGGGGCTGGGTTTGAACTCACCACCCTTGGTATATGGGGCCCTGCCCTACTCACTGAGCCATAGGTGCCACCCTGAGAGCCATCCTTTTTGAGACAGAATTTCATTTTGTTGCCCTTGGTAGAATGCTGTGGTGTCACAGCTCATAGCAACCTCAAACTCTTGGGCTTAACCAATTCTTTTGCCTCAGCCTCCCAAGTACCTGGGATTATTGGTACCTGCCACAATGCCTGGCTATTTTTTAGAGACAGGGTCTTGTTCTGAGTCAGGTTAGTCTTGAACTTGGGAGCGCAGGCAACCCACCTGCCTTGGCCTCCCAGAGTGCTAGGATTACAGGCATGAGCCACTGCACCTGGCCCTGGGAGCCATCTTTGATGCTTTTTCCCTTTTATTCTATGCATGTAGTCCACAGTCCTGTAGATCTGGACCTTTTAACTTATTTTTATAACTCTTCCTCTCTGACCAAATAGCTCTTATCCCACTTTCTAGATAGCTGCATCCCTGGGAGTTGATATCCTTGAGTTTCATCTATGATATCACTCACATATCAGTTCAGTGCCATGTCATTGGAGGTATGCTACTCAAATGCACACTCAATTAGGTTATCCTCTGCTTATAACTTTTTCTTTTCATTTATATATATATATATATATTTAAATATTTCTTTAATCTTTTAAAAAGATTTTCAAATCAACAGAGGTTTTAGAAAATGAGTACCTGTATATCCTTCATCTAATTTTTAACATTTTTCAGTACTTGCAACAACCCCCCCACCCCCGCAGACACACACACAAACATACAAAAATTGTTTCAGAGGTAGAATTTATATTTGGTTCTTTTTTATAGTTTCCATATCTCTGCTAGATACACTATCTGATTACTCATTAAGATAATAATTTTCTTTAATTCTTCAAATTACTTTCCTATATAATAGCTCTTTAAAGTCTTTGTGTGCTAAATCCAACATCTAGGCTCTAGGCTATTTTGAAATTGGCTTCTATGGACTTTTAAAAGACTATGGTCAAAATTTCTAGTTTCTTTATATGCCTATTAATATTTAATTATACAGTGAACATTGTCATTGCTATTTTATAGAGACACTATGTTCTGTTATCTTTCTCTGAATAGTGCTGATTTTTGTTTTAGGAGGTGGTTCAACTACTACATGACCACCTTAAACTTATATAGGTTTATTTTTATTCTCTGTTAGGGAATCTTGGTGTGATCCTTAGTTTCAAGATGAGTTCTGTGTTCTTTCTAGTGTCTTAGCTGGATGCCTGGGATATTAATGAGATTTTTCCAATTTGCTTAAGTTTGCTGCTTAAGTTCTAGTATCTGTTTTCTCTTCTCAACCTGATAGCAGCTGCTCCCTGGCGTATCTTCTTTAATCTCAAATTCCACCTGGATATTCCAGCCTTAAACCAAGTGTTCATAGGGAACCCACACAAGGGCTTCTGATATTCCCTCTCTGAATAGTTTCCTTCTCTCAATTGCTCTACCACACAGATTCTAACCTCTTCAGTTACCGCCTTAATTGTGGGTGGGAAACTGTCCTTAGGCAGAGAGCCAGGGTGAACATGGGGCTTGCCCTGTGAATTTCCCTTCTTGTAATCTTGTGCTGCCTGTTGTTTACTGCCTGAAAATACTTGCCTCATCTATTTTGTTCAGTTTCATAGTAGTACATAGTTGGAGGGTTATTCTTTTAGTAGTTACTTTGTCATAGCTAGAAATCCATTGCCGTTAATTTAATATTATTTTCTTTACCTGAATCAGTTAAAAGTAATTTTTAGTGGTTATGGCACTTCATCCTTTAACACTTAGCTTGCTTATAATTCTTCAATGGGTCTGCACAGCCTGCAGCAGTGTTAGCAATAGCTAAACTCCAGAACAAAGCACAGGAAGTTCTGTCTGCTTCAATTCCTGGCTTGCCTTCCCAAGGTTCCCTGCTGCCTGAAGGTCTCTCCTGCTTCTGTTTGATTAAGCTGCTACCAGGTATAGTCTTGTCTACCTGGGAAATACCTAATAATCTTTAAAATTTCAATATTGTTACTACTGTTGTCATCTTCACAGTCACCATTACCGCTGAAGCTTGTTGAGTGCTTACTATGTGCTTGCTGCTGCTCAATGTGCTTTATGGGAATTAATTTTACTTAATCCTATCATTAATCCCAGCATACAGGGACTGTTATTAACCCCATTTTTGCAAATGGAAAAACCAAAGTGAAATAATCTTGCCCTGGGGGGTCCTTTAACTGGTATCTGTTGAACCTGAGATTCTTGCAGCCTCCTGGCTCCACAGCCCATGCTTTTTAACTTTGGTGTATTGAATCCTTGTCCTCTGCCAGATAAGACCTTTTGTGCCTTCTTTGCACCTGTCACATCACTATTGTGTATATCACTGCCGCCGGTGTGACACATGGATGAGAACTTGGCTGATTAATCAAACTTTCAGTGGGTGGAGAGATATTTTTAAAGCTCCGTGTGAGCCCAGCATGCTCCTCACTGAGAGCAGAGGTGTGCTGCCACCCAGGAGAGGTTGGCCAGGGGTGTGAGTTTATGCCAGAGGGGGCTGGCTCCTGTGCAGTGAGGTCTGATGGGCCCTTCCCACCCCTGTCCATCTGGTCCATCATATATGTTCTTGTCATGAAGGTCTCTCTCTCCCCGTTTTTTTCTTCCTCTCATTTGGTGCTTGATTTAAACATCCCAGAGGCAAACTCTACTTGCCTTTTTTGGAGACACTTCCCTCTACAGGCTGTTTAAGAGGGGGTTTTAAGGAGGAAGAAACATTGCTGTCACAAGAAGAAAGCTCACAACAGTTCTCTGATGGCTCAGAGTTCTTTCCTCCAGAGGAAGCATAAAACCTACACAATAAACCACATCATCCCAACAAGAGTGGGAGTGACAGATACACAGCTCTGCTCCTGAGCTGGGAATTCGTTTTACAACCCGTATCTTTTATCTGCCTGGGCACCTTCCTCCTGGTGGTTTGACCTGCCTTTGAGCCTTGAGAGAGAACTCTTTTGTGCAGAGTTGTGAAGCTTTGTTAGCGGGGAGGAGGGGGGATTTCTCTGATGGCAGCTGCTTCCAAGGGCCCATTCCTTAAAGGGGCATTTGCCTATATCTAGTAGTTTCTTGCATCTTATTCTGAAAATGGCATTTTGATAGCTGCAGCTAAGAAGGAAACTTGAGTACCTATCTCTCCTGCCAGTTTCATATTATTAATTTGTAATTTATATTCTGCTTGCTTCCAAAAGTGATCGAGACATCATAGGATAAAAGAAAGAACAAAACTACAAAAGCTGTCAGAATAGGAATAGAAAATGGAAACACAGAAAGAGGAAGAAAAAAATATGACAGCCCCTTAAGTGAAGATATTTACTGTGAATGAGCATTAAATTTAGCTCCAGGCTTCTAATTGGATAAGGCAAAAAGGTAAACACAAGTTACTTTATTCTAGTGATAACCTCAAAATGTCCTATTGGAAGAACAGCTTTCTCCACTGTATTTTAAAAGGGAACTCTTTCACTCCATAGTGAAAATTACTAATGAACCTACATAGTTGACCACCTCCCTACACTGACCATCGCCTTAAGTTGATCTAATTTTTTTTTGAGACAGAGTCTTACTATGTTGCCCTTGGTAGAGTGCCATGGTGTCACAGCTCACAGCAACCTTAAACTCTTGGGCTCAAGTGATTCTCTTGCTTCAGCCTCCCAAGTAGCTGGGACTACAGGCACCTGCCACAATGCCTAGCTGTTTGCAGTTGTCGTTGTTGTTTAGCTGGCCTGGGCCGGTTTCGAACCTGCCAGACTTGGTGTATGGGGCTGGCGCCCTAACCACTGTAATATGGGCACTGAGCCAGGTTGACCTAATTTTCATAGACCAGACATGCACCACATGTATTCAATGGAAGGTCTTTATGTTGACCACCTGAGTATGTTGACCAGTTTGTTACAATCCCTTCGGTAGTCCACTTACAGACATTCTTCTGTATTTTGTATTGTTATTTCAGATGTATTGTTGGCTTTCAAACTTATCTCACTATCACATTTCTGAGGCCTTTTTTTTTTTTACATACCTCTATTAGTTATAGTAGTTTATGATGGTAAGTGTTCATATTAGACTCCCTGGATGCAAAGAGATGAGGGTCTGTTGTAGTTTAGAAAGCCTCCCTGTCAGGTTACTCTGAGTATTCGCTATAGAACATGTTTCTCTGGACCTTATTTGTAAGAACTTGGCTTGAGATAGCAGATAGAGAGTGATACCTTAGTATGAAAGTTCAAGAACCTTCATTATAAAACATGACCTTGACTTGAGCTATTTGAGGAGTGGGAATTACCAATTGTCTATCATAAAATAACCTTGGTATTTTTCCTCTGGAGCCTTTCACTTTGAACAGAAAGGCATCCCAATAGATCTCTTAAGGTAATTAAGCCACACAGCGTTTTCCCTGATAACTAAACAAGTTAACCTACTGAGTAGAATTGTTCAGTATTATCCATCTGGATGCTGAAAAGAATTTGTCAGAACCCATCATTATGAGGTAGATTTCATTGATATCAAGCTGTTTCTCCTTGTAGTAATTGGCCAGCAGCAGGTTCAACTGTGTCCTGGGACTACTCAAGGATGTGATTTTAGCAGCATGTTCTAACAGAGATGACACGCTGGTCTTCCTCTTCACAGTGCCAGCCATCCAGGGCATCTAGACACAGCTCCACCTCATTTATGAGCAGGCAGTGAGCTGGACACACCGGTTTAAAATGCACATTTTCTCTATCAAGATGGTCATTTCTACTTTCTCTAATTCTTAAGCAGGAATAGCATTGAATAATAATAGCATTATTTTGACACCTGCATTGCTGTATTGCTGCATAACAAATTACTCTAAGACTTACTGGTTGAAAACAAGAAACATCCATTATCTCACACTCTGTGGACTGGGAATTCAGGGTTTATGGTGACAATTAGTTCTGGCCTAGTATCTCTCAATACATTGCAGAAGAGACATTTTGTGGGGCTGCAGTCATCCAAAGGCTTGACTAGGGCTGGGGACTCTGCTTCTGGACTCACTCACGTGGCTGTGGCTAGAGTCCTCTGTTCCTTGCCATGAGGGCCCCTCCCTAGGACTGCTCAAGTTGCTTCTTCACATGGTATTTAGGTCTTCCTGGAAGAAATGATGTTTGTGTGACTTTGTCTCATGTGTCTCATCATCACTCCTGCCACATCCATTCGTTAAAAATGAATTACTGGCCAAGTTCGGTGGCTGGTGCCTATAATTCTAGTACTTTGGGAGGCTGAGGTAAGAGGATTGCTTGAGCTCAGGAATTCGAGACCAGCCTGAGCAAGAGGAAGACTCTGTCTTTGCCAAAAATAGAAAAATTGTCTGGACTCAGTGGCGCATGTCTACATTCCCAGCTACTGAGGAGTCTGGGACAGAAGGATCCCTTGAGCCCTGGAGTTTGAGGTTGCAATGAGCTATCATGATGTCATTGCGCTCTAGCTGGGATGACAGAGTGAGACTGTGTCTCAAAAAAAAAAAAAGTGTACACAGCTATGATTCAATAAAAAAAAACAAAAACATGAGTCACCAAGTGCAGACTGCAACTAAGGTAAGTGGCTTAAGTTCCACCTTTTGAAGGGAGGAGTATCAAAAAATATTTTAAAACCACCAAAGGCCCTACAAATTAGCTTAGAGATAGCCCCTAGCTGTTGAGTTACAGGCTAATGATAAGTCAAGAAATGTTACAGAAGGTCCTAAAATCATACTTAGCATTTCTTTATTCAGTGGGAAGATAGCACCAAGGGTAACAGATATGAAAATTGAAATTAAAGCCTGCATGATCTTCATGGTATAGGGACTCCGAAGTCTATCAGGTCCAGGCTTCTGTCATAGCTGTATCACTTAGCAGCTGCAGCAGAGATGGTTAGCACTCCCTTCAAGGTCCTTTCTTCCTTGTAATAGAATTTTTAGATGGACAAAGTGAGGCCTAAAGACTGTAGTTTTCAGTGTCCTTAAGAACTAGGTGTGATTGTGCTAGTGAGTTCTGGCCAGTGAGATATAAGCAGAAGTGACAATCAGAAAACTTTTCTGCACCTTGCCGTTTCTTTATCCCCTCTTCTTTCTATGATAATTATTGGAATGGGAATGTTGCCATCTGACACCATGAACATAAGGCATCTCCTCTTTGGATGAGAGTGCGGGAGCTGGAAGGAGCTTAGGTACTTGAGGACAGCAGAACAGAGGGAAGCCAACTTCTTGTCTTGTTTGATTGCTCACAGCTGATCTTAAATTTACTGATGCTCCAGCCATGTGACCTCATACAAGTTATCCAACCTCTAAACCTACTTTCCAATTTGAAATTAGTGTCTTACATAGAACACTTTCTCTCATAATATCATGCTTATTATTTTTGAGGTGGAAGTGTTTTGGGAGACTAGGAACTATAGATAGAAGTATAATTCCAAAGCCTTGGGAGTTTGTCTGTACACATGCATGCACACAAACACAGTCAAAAGAAAAGATTACAACAAATTTAGTTGAAATATCTTAATTAGCTTTTATTTGGTTTAGGATTCTTGAACAGGGCAACACCTCATTCCATAAAATAAAATGAATGTTCTGATGAGCTGAGCACAGGAAGTTGGTTTTACAGATAGCAAAGGGCTGAGGAAAGCAGAAACAGAACAAAAAAGGAGATGGGTTGTTGTCAAAGTGACTTTCATTGTAAAGGTTAAGGCAGAGGGACTTCGTTATCATGCTGGCTGAAACTGGTTTGCTTGGGGATTTGGCTGTTAGCTCTTGATTTCTTGGAAGGTCAGATAAACAATTTAGTTTGGGCTCGCTGGCGTGTATCTTAGCATTGGTGACTCCATTTTGGTTTGGGCCATTGGGCTTAGTGCAGGAGTTCAGTCCAAACCAATTGCTTCTTATAAATTTTACTTAACAATATTTATACTATATTTTGGATTCATCTTTTGAAATAAGAAGGGAATCAGTCTAACAGGGAAAATGGTGGAGCCAGCAAGGAAGGCTGAATAGGGTATAGACCCTCCAGGGGGCCATTGAGGGAATTTATTTCATTAACTTTGGAGGAATCTGTTATCCTCAAGGGGAGGGTCTAAATATGATGTTTCTGCTTTCCTCAGCCCTTTGCTGTCTGAACACATCATGTTCATCCCTGGGAACAGACATAGTGTAAGTGTAGGCAGTAGTGACTGCTCCAGGTTCTCTGATAAGAGAAATTGTCAAAAAGTGAGCTGACTGTTCCCACTGATTCATTCTTTAGGGAGAGAAAGGTTGGGATGATATAGATGGCAGTAAAACCTGGGTGACTCTGCATGGTGTTTGGGGTCAGACGATGTATTTCAGCACCCTGCGAATTTTGGTTTGCTTACCTGTACAATGCGGATAATGGGATATACTTCATCGGGATACCATGAAGTAATATATGCAAAGTGAGTATTACTGTGTATCTGGCATAAATTAAGTGCCCACTATAAATAGTAATGGTAGTAACAGTAACTGTTATTACTATTATTATTGTTATTGTTATTTTTTGTAGAGACAGAGTCTCACTTTGTCGCCCTCGGAATAGTGCTGTGGTGTCACACAGCTCACAGCAACCTCCAACTCCTGGGCTTAGGTGATTCTCCTGCCTCAGCTTCCCGAATAGCTGGGACTACAGGCACCTGCTATAACGCCCGGCTATTTTTTCGTTGCAGTTTGGCCGGGGCTGGGTTTGAACCTGCCACCCTCAGTATATGGGGCCGGTGCCCTACTGTCTGAGCCACAGGCGCTGCCCAGTAACTGTTATTAGTTTGATGATGCTTATTATTATGATAGACCACATCCAGGCAAAGGATTAGCATCCAAGCCCACTCCAGGGTGTGAAATGCCCCAGCTGGAGAGACCCACGGGTGTATGGAAGGATCTCGAAGCCCCATCACAATTCTTTGTGTCGGAGCTTTAAGCCTACAAGGAAACCCTTCCTCCTTCCCCATCTCAACCTCAACACTATCTTTCAAGGCCCTGTGCTCATTGATTTGGAGGCAAGAGTCTAAATGGCCAAAGAAAGGAGAGGAAGAGGAGCCCCTGACCCCAGGGTCCAAACAGTGGGATGTCCTGAGAGATAGACCCAGGATCCTTGAAGACCTGGGGTTTGATGTGGGAAACATCTGCAGAAGGCTGAAACTTCAGGCCTTCCCAGACCACAGTGGCATGTTTCCAAGGAGCAGGAGTGAATGTGCCTGTAAGTCTCCTTTGAAAATAAACAGACATATCCCACAATACTTAACACTGTGGGTTGGGGCAGAGGTGGGATGGGAGATAGGGAGAGGCTGAAATTAAGGCTGCTTGACCAGCACTCACTACCTTTTAGAAGGGGCCACTGGCAGCTCTTTGAGTTGAGCATACTGGAAAGAGGATTTTTATTCCTTCCTCTCTGAAAGCTTTCTGGAAATAGAAGAGCCCAACCATTGGTTCTACCAGAGGTGTACATTAGCATCCCTATTTTCAGTTGTGTGCCTGTCCTTGGATTATTTATTCCCCTCGAGGTTCCCTAATCTCATCTGGTTAAAATTTAAGGCCATTTTTTGTTTAATGGTGCTTCCAAACCCTAAACCTCAACGTCTATATTAATGGTTTGTTTGCTACACTAAAGTTTTATGGTGATAGTGAGAAAAGTGGAGTGGTTTTTTATTGTTCGGTAAAGCTTCTGAAATGAATGGTCCCGGGACTGAAGGCAGTACTGACCTAAGCAGTGTGCCACTCACATGCTCAGGTGTGGGTCTTTGGCTGGTGCCAGTTGGCACGCACTCTGTGCAGTGAGCCTCGGGATATGCTGTATACCTCACCCATCTGGATGGCAGTTTGAACGTCTCTGAGCCTAGGAGCATTGTGGGGAGGATAGGTCATAAAATTCTTGGTCTGGTGCCCCTGTGCAATTCGTAGGAGACTTCAGAGGGCTTAATCTCTTTGCCAGCTGGTGCTCATTTGGGGGGAGACAGACCTGAGAACTCAGTGTTTCCTACCCTATGTGGTGCCCCTCTGACGGCCACATGCAATTTCTTAGCCAGCACCTATTGGGGCTGTAAAAACGTCTGAGAGTTTCAGGTACTTGATTGATCACAGTTTTATGCTAGTCTCTTTAAGAGCCCTTGAGAGGTGTCATCTATTTCTGGGAAAAGTGCCATGAGCTGGCTGCTGAATTCTTTTGCCAGATTTTGGGGACCCTGAATATGAAAATTAAGAAAAGTATTGTTTCAAATTTTGAATCCTCAGAGACTGCCCTTGGTCAACCTCAGAGACAGGTTGAAGAATGTCTGAGGCTTTCTTTTTTTTTTTTTTGAGACAGAGTCTCACTGTGTCGCCCTGGGTAGAGTACTGTGGTGTCACAGCTCACAGCAACCTCCAACTCTTGGGCTCAAGAAATTCTCTTGCCTCAGCCTCCTAAGTAGTTGGGACCTACAGGTGCCCATCACAATGCCTGGCTATTTTTTGGTTGTAGTTGTCATTGTTTGGCAGGCCCAGGCTGGATTCAAACCCGCCAGCTCTGGTGTTATGTGGCTGGTGCCCTATTCGCTGAGCTACAGGCGCCGAGCCAATGTCTGAGGTTTTAACCTGGCATCTGTGTACCTTGTGAGACTTCTGTATTTTGTGTGTTTTAGGGGTTTTTTCCTCCCCAGGGGAGAAGATAGATCCATACCTTTTGCCATACTCTTTTTGTTTTTTTTTTTTTTGAGATAGAGCCTCAAGCTGTCACCCTGGATAGAGTCCTGTGGCATCACAGCTCACAGCAACCTCCAATTCCTGGGCTCAAGCGAGTCTCTTGCCTCTGCCTCCCAAGTAGCTGGGACTACAGGCGCCCACCACAACGCCTGGCCATTTTTTGGTTGCAGCCGTCATTGTTGTTTGGTGG
>CAUYRH010079296.1:0-16229 GCA_963574655.1 Perodicticus potto
CAAGAATGGAAGAAAAAGTACCCAATGTACTCAGCCCTAATACGAAACTAATTTATAGCTTTCATACAAAGGCTATAACCCAATCTCAGTACAAGAATATGGGGAAGGGGGCAAGGGAAAGGAAAGGAGGGGGAGGAAGGGTGGAGGGAGGGTGATTGGTGGGTCCACACCTAGGGTGCATCTTAGAAGGGTGCAGGTGAAGTTTACCAAGTGTAAAGTATAAGGGTTTGAACACAATAACTAAGAAAATTCCATGAAGGCTATGTTAACCAGTTTGGTGAAAATATTTCAGACTGTATATGGAAACAGCTCATTGTACCCCATGATTGCATTATTGTACATAGCTATGATTTAATAAAAAGAAAATTAGTACTTCCATATGGCCAAACAATCACATTTCTGTGTATTCAATACTCTGACAAAATGTAACTTCTTTTCCTAGTTAAAAATCACTAAATATCTAATAGTAATGAATATCCTTTAACAATAAAATGTATACACCTCATCTTAGGTCACTGCATCCATTACAGTTTGACATCAATTGGAGGGATGAGCTAATGGAATTAGATAAGAGAAGACAAAGGTAAAACTATTGGTTTACAGATTTATATAAATGTTTAGCTCAGGAGAAGCTGTGTTCAAACTAACAAAGACAAAAAAAAATTCAAGAAGATAGAAGACATAAAATTAACTTAAAAAATCAATAACTTTTATGCAAATGTACATATTTCATATGAATAATAACCTGTTAGAGGATGTAAAGGCAAGGAAATGCACCATTTATACTAGAAAAAAAAATACTGGGAATAGATTTAATGAGAAATATGCAAAATTTATATGAGAAAAACCTTAAAGCTCTCATATAAGATTTAGAAATAGATTTGAACACATAGAAAAACCTTCCTTGTTCTTAGTTTTCTCCATTTTAAAAAATTTTTGAAATAATATGAAGCTACAAATGTCTAGGTTACATTGTCTTCAATTTAAGGTAAAGTTCAAGTTGTAGCTGAGCCTTTCACCCAGGGGACATGCTGAACACCTTCACATTGTGCACATTAGGTGAGATCTCACCAATTGCCTTCCCTCTTCCCCTCTCCCACTGCCCTTTTCCACCTCTCCCTTTCCCCTTGCTAGACTATATTTGTATTTTTTCTTTCTTGTGGGCATGTAGTTATTTATATATTGGTTTCATATTAGTATTGCATCCATTGGATACATTTTTCCCCACTCTTAAGACATTTTACTAAGAAAAATGTGTTTCAACTCCATTTAGGTAAACACAAAAAGATGTAAAGTCTCCATCTTTTCTTATGGCTGAATAGCACTCTATGGTATACATATACCACAGTGTGTTAACTCATTCATGAGTTGATGAGCACTTGGGTTGCTTCCACATCTTGGCAATTGTGAACTGAGCTCCAATAAACATTCTGATGCAAATGTCCTTATGGACAAATAGATTTTGTTCTTCTGGGTAGATATGTAGTAATGGTATTGCAAGATCAAATGGAAGGCTGATTTTTTAGTTCCTTGAGAATTCTCCATACTTCCATAGGGATCGTATTGCTTTGCAATCCCACTAGCAGTGGAAAAGTATTCTCTTCTCTCCACATCCATGCCAGCATCTGCAGCGTTTGGACTTTGTGATGTGGGGTAATCTCACTGGAGTTAGGTAATATCTCAGAATGATTTTGGTTTGCATTTTTCTGATGATTAGGAATGATGAGCATTTTTCATGTGTTTATTGGCCATTTGTCATCTTCTGAATAGTTTTTGTTCAACTCTCTTGCTCACTTATAAATGGGATTGTTTGCTCTTTTCTTATTAATTTGACTTCTCACAGACTCTAGTTATCAGCCCTTTGTCAGATTTGTGGCATTCAAATATTTTCTCCCATTCTGAAGGCTGTCTGTTTGGTTTAGTTGTGGTACCCTTAGCTATGCAGACATTTTTAGCAAGATTGTGTCCCAATTATTTATTTTTCATGTTGCTTCAATTGTCAAGGGGGTCTTTTTCATAAAATCTTTTCCCATAACCATTTTTTCAAGCATTTTCCCTACGCTCTTCTAGAATTTTTATTGATTTTTGTTGTTGTTGTTGCATTTTGGCCGGGGCCGGGTTTGAACCCACCACCCTTGGTATATGGGACTGACACCATACTCACTGAGCCATAGGTGCCACCCAGAATTTTTATTGATTTTTGTCTTAAAATTTAAATTTTTTATTCAGTTACAGTCAATTTTTGTCAATGGGGAGAGGTGCAAGTCCAATTTCAGTCTTCTCCATGTGGCTAACAAGTTCCCTTGGTATCATGTATTAAATAGGGATTCTTTTCTCCAGTGTATGATTTTGTTTGGTTTATCAAAGATCAGATGGCAACATGTGGCTAGGTTTATCTTTAGGTTCTCTATTCTATTCTATAGATCAATATCTCTATTTTTGTCACAGTACCATGCTGTTTTGATCATTGCAGGCTTATAGTATGATGTGAAGTCTGATAATGTAATGCCTAGATTCATTTTTATTTCTTTTTTTTTTTGCAGTTTTTGGCTGGGGTGGGGTTTGAACCTGCCATCTCTGGAGTAGCACCCTACTCATTTGAGCCACAGGTACCACCCTGTTTTTATTTCTTAAAATTGTATTGTGTATTCAGAGATTTTTTTCTGGTTCAATGTGAAACAAAGTACTATTTTTTTAAGTTCTTCTAAGTATGACATTGGTGCTTTGATGGGGATTGCATTAAATCCATAGATTTCTGTGGATCGTATGGACATTTTAACAATGTTGTTTCTTCCCAGACACAAGCATGATATGTTCTTCCATTTTTTAATATCTTCTATTTTTTTTTCTTGGGGTTTCAGAGTTGTCTTTATAAAGATCCTTCACATCCTTTATTAGGTATATTCCCAGGTTTTTCATCTTCTTTGGAGCTACTGTAAAAGGCCTTATGTCTTTGATTTTATTTTTAGCTGACTGTTATTGGCAGATATGAAGGCTCCCGATTTGTGGACACATATTTCTTGATCACTTATAAGAGCTTTGTAGTTGAGCCCCTGGGGCTTTCCAGGTATAAGAGCCTGTCATCAGCAAAGAGTGAGAGTTTGATTTCCCCTGTCCATATTTGAATACCCTTGATCTTCTTCTCTTTCCTAATTGCAATGGCTAGGACTTCCAACACTAATGCTGAATAACAGTGCAACAGTGGGCATCCTTGTGTAGCTCCAGTTCTGAGTAAATGATTTAACTCCATTCAATATAATATTGGCTTTGGGTTTATTGTGGATGGCCTCTAACAGTTTAGGAAATGTCCCACCAAAGCCTATTTTCTTAAGTTTTCTTGTCAAAAAAGGATTTTGTAATTTGTTAAAAGCCTTTTCTGTATCAATTGAGAGAATGATAAAATTTTTAATGTGTCACCGTAGTCTGTTTGCTAGGATATTACTGAATTTTTTTGTATCACTATTCATTAGTGATATTGGCCTACAGTTTTCCTTTTCAGTCGGGTCTTTTCCTGATTTTAGAATTAAGGTGATTTTGCATTGTACAATGTGTTGTGGGGGAGGAGGATTCCTTCCTTTTCTATGCTTTGCAATAGGTACTAGTTCATCTTTGAGGATTTGACAGAATTCTGTTGTGAAAACATGTTCCAGGGCTTTTCTTTTTTGAAAGATTTTGTATAGTTGGTGTAATTTCAGTGCTTAATATAAGTTTATTCAAAATTTCTAATTCTTTCTGGTTAAGTTTAGAAAGGTAGTGTGATTCTAGTTATTGGTCCATTTCCTCTATATTTTCAAATTTCTGAGCATAGAGTTTTTTGTAGTAATCATTGAGGATCTTTTGTATTTCTGTGATATCTATTACTTTTCCCGTTTAACACTTCTGATTGAAGTTATTAGGGCTCTTGCTTTTCTGTTTCTGGTTAGTCTGATTAAGGGTATATCAATTTTATTACTCTATTCAAAGAAATAACTTTTTGTTTTGCTCATCTTCTGAATGATTCTTATGTTCTTAAATTTATTGAATTCTTCTCTAATTTTGGTTCTTTTCTGGCTTTGGTGTTGGATTGTTCATCCTTTTCCAGTTGCTTGCAATGGCCCCTTAAGTTGTTGACTTGCTCTCTTTCTGTTTTCTTAATGAAGGCATCTAATGCTATAAATTTCCCTCTTTGTACTATCTTTGCAGTATCCCACAGATTTTGAAAGCTTGTGGCTTCAGTATCATTTTGTTCAAGAAATCTAATTATTTCCTTCTTAATCTCTTCTTAACCCAGCTGTCATTCAGCATAAGTTTAGTTTCCATGACTTTATTTGGGTATGAAGATTTCTGTTTATGTTCAACTTTTATTCTGTGATGTTCTGAGAAGATACAAGGCATAATTTCTATTCTTTGAATTTGTTGTGGTTAGACTTGTGTCCTAAGATGTGATCAATTTTGAAGAATAATCTGTGAGCTGATGAGAAGAATGTGTATTCAGTTTTGTTAGGATGAAGTGTGCTGTATATGTCTATTATGTCCATTTGTTCTATGGTGATGTTTAAGTCCATTATTTATTTGTTTAGTTTCTGCTTGAATGATTTGTCAAGTACCATTAAAGGGGTATTAAAATCTCCACAACAACAGTTCAAAAAAATAGCCCTAAACATAAGAAAAAATTCTCAGGCCAGGCATGGCGGCTCACACCTTTAATCCTAGCACTCTGGGATGCTGAGGCAGTGGATTGCTTGATCTCAAGAGTTCAAGGCTAGCCTGAGCAGGAGAGAGACCCCAATCTTTACTGAAAAAAAAATAGCTGGGCATTGTGATGTCACCTGCAGTCCCAGCTACTCAGGAGGCTGAGGCAAGAGGATCACTTGAGCCCAGGAGTTTGAGGTTGCTGTGAGGTATAAACTATGGAACTCTAACCTAAGGCAACATATCTCAAATAAAGGAAGAGGAGGAGAAGGAGAAAGAAGAAAAAAAATAATTCTCAAGTTGAGTCATAATAACATGGAGGAGGGAGGAGGAGGAGGAAAATACAGATTCTGACGTTGACTCATAATAAGAGTAATGCCAACTTAAACTAAGAAGTCATTACTAATTTTTAAACTGGCAAAATTTCAAAAACTTTAGAACATATTTTTGGTGAGGCTTTGAGAAAGAAAAGTATAATTCCAACCAAAATTCTAATAAGCAACTGTGTGGAAATTCTAAGTCTTGGAAAAGGCAAAGGCAGTTTTAGGTTACAAAGATGGAGGTTTAATACTAACTGATTTATAACATGGCTTATAAATTATGTTTGGTGTTAACTATGCAAAGTTAAAGTAATTAACTTTATGTAATATTCACTGAGAGAAAGATATATAGATTAAAGAAATAGAATAAACGTCCAGAAATAGACCCACACAAATATGGTCAAATGTTTTTCACCAGAAAAGAAAGTCTTCAAAAAATAATACTAGAACAATCAGACATCCTTACAAGGGAGAAAAAAAAGAGCACCAAACTTAAGTCATGCCAAGCACAATAAATTAACTCAAAATGAGTCACAGACCTAAATGAAAAAGTTAAAATTATAAAATTATTAAAATAAAACAGAAGGAATGACATGAAGAAACATTAGAGAAAAATCTTTGTAATCTTCAGGTAGACAGAGATTTCTTACTTAGGACACCTAAAGTATGTGCCATAAACAAAAAATTGATAAATTGAACTTCATTAAAATAAAAATCTTTTACTCTCCAAAAGACCCTTGCTAAGAAAACAGAAAGAGAACCTAGAGAAAGAAAGAAAATATTCACAATATGTATATCTGACAGAAAACTTGTATCTAGAATACACGAAGAATTCATACAGAACTACAGGATGAAAAATAGATCAGTCATTGTCAGGGACTAGGAGTGGAAAGATTTCCACAAAGGGGTACCAGGGAGAAAAAGCCACAAAAAGTATATTCAGCAGGATCCCATTTTTAAGAGGACAAAGGCAAAAACATATCAATGACTGTGGGATTGATAGGGAAAGGGCAAGAGGGAATTTTCCGGGGTTACAGAAATATTCTCTGTTTTAATACACCCTTTAAAACTGATCAAACTATCACTCAAAATCTAACCACTTTATGTAAATTGTACTTCAACAGAAAAAACACTTTAAAAATCATTATAGTGCCTATAAACTGGATGCAGACTATCACAATCAACCTTTTGCTTTATGAATGTGAGGCCAGACCTTAAATGACTCTGTGGGAGGATGGTATCTTGCTCTCCTTTGTGTCTCAAACAACATGGAGCTTAGGGCATTGTGCAGTGCTTTATATAAAGGATGCAGTCTTGTATTTACCACAATTAATACAAGAATAATCTCATCAAAAAGGCATGGCAAGTGTTTTATTGACATGGTGATGGGACAAAATCAACTTATAATTCACATTGCCTTCTAATTTTTCAATTATGCCATTCTTAAAGGATTTTTCACTGGAAGGGGGTTGCTCCACATCAGGAAGGAGGCTTACCTCTGTAGTTGATAAAAGACAATACATGTCTGCTACTTTATTAAGAAAGCAGTTTAAGCAGCACACCAAAGTCTTAAAGATAAAACAAACATGGAAACAAAGGTTATAAAGCAAAACCACAGTAAAACAAAGACTGGTACAGAAAGATGGTCACCACAACACTGGAAGCAGTAAGACATGAAGGAAACAGAATGATTACCTAAAGTACAGTAATTCCCTCAATAAAATTCTATTCATATGTTAACAAAGAAGGGGAGAGATACAGATGTACTATCCTGGGAGTACATTGTTACTATGGAAAAGTAAATTTCAAAATGTATGCATTAATGATATAAACACATTTTGGGGAAAAATATATTAGTATATGTATAAAGAAAAAAGAAAGGCAGATCAGATCTGATTCCAAAGGAGCCTGGTCAAGGACCATTGCATCCTTAACATTCTGGCCCTCAATACTAAAAGCTTCCCCACCCCCATCCCCAATAACTTGGATGTAACCCTTGATAGGGGAAGGGAGGGTTGTAAGGGGCATGAACTTAAAGTGCTTGGACATTTTTAAGCAAGCTGCAGGAACTGTGTGGTCTCAAAGGAACAGTTAAACACAATTACTGAAAATTAGGCAATTACATTGCTTATAGTCCTGCATTATTAAAATGGGACTTATACTATTTTATTTTAGCTCCTTTTCTAAAAAGCACTAAACTGCCAAGATACAGGTTTCTTTTAAGTTTTCTGCTCATGTTGCACAAGAAGATGTGACCAAGACAGACTTAAAACTCCCCTCAGCATGATTCAACTTTAGATAGACTTTTTCATGACTCTAGGCTCCACCTCCCTTAGGGCATTTTCTTTAGAAAATTCAAGTGAAAAAAAAAATTTGTCTCTTTGAAATATATGTCACTCTTTTTAAAAGCCTCTTACCAGGTTTACAAACCATGAACATCTTTCTCAAAGATCAGGAACCTTCTCTCTGAAATGGAGGCATCCGAGATACCCCCTAGTCTTTGAGTCTTTGTGGGAGGGTAGAAGCCTAACTTCTGTGAAACCCAATTAGCAAACACAGATGGTCTAAACACAGAAAAAAAGTTGTAAACTCAGGAATAAGTCTCTGCGCTCCCTTAGTCACCCTGCCCCAAGGTCTTCCAGTGTGTTTCCAGGACCTCATCCCAGCCTTTAAAAACCCTCCTTCACTTTGTTTCAGTCGAGTTTACTTCTCACTGAATTCTGGTCTCTTTCCCCATGGCTATAGGTTTGCAAAAGTATTCCTTGGTTGTGTAACTTTTATGGCTCAATTTTTGCCTTAGTAGAGGAAAAAATAAGGCAAATTCAACTATCTGCAGCACTTTAACTTCCACATCTCCTTCTACCATTAACTACACATTGCTATGATCCAGCAATGTAACTATCAGAACCACCCTCTAAGTTGTACACAAATAGTATCCTTCCATGAAGAAGCTGAGGCTTAAAGACATCAGGCAATTTCTGATAGGTCACAGCAAATAAATACTGGACTAGTCGGGACTAGAATCAAAACATTTGTCTACAAAGCCATTGTTTTTGACAAAATAAAATTCCTAAGAGTGTTTCTATTTGATTTATTCTGGTTGTTTGTGTTTTGGAGTATGAGGAAGTCTCTGGTGCTCTTGTCTGGGCTTGTTGGGGAAGGCCAGAGAGGGTCAGGACACTCACCACTCAGGCGTCGCAACCGTCACCACCTTAACCGCTCAGGGACACAAGTCCAGCCAGACGCTGCGCTGCCTCTCAACGCACTCCCCAACCGCCCTCCTCCAAGCGGCCGCTAGGGCAAGTTTGTGGCCTGAGTCTCGCGATGCCCAGTAGGAGGCTTGAACTCTGAAGTCCCCGGTGCACGAGGGAGAAGCAGGGTGGCCGTCTCAGTGCCCCCAACCCAGCAAGCGCGAGGGAACCCTACTCCCCTGCCCCCATGTCCCCAGAGCTCCTACCTCCCCGGGCTAGGTAGCACTCGCAACCTCTTACTCCTTCCCCCTCAACGCTTGCGACCTTTAGCCCGGAATCTCATCCGAGAGGAGAGGCCCCATCCACCTCATCCCACAGGCCTCAACTTGTGCCTGATGGTGCTGAAAGAGCCCCATCTAGGTGCCTTTCAGGGTGCTTCTTTCATGGGCACCTTTCTCCCTTGTATGTCATGGTCATCCCAGTGGGTGCAGACTTTGATTGCAGGGAGTTGAAAAAGAGTCCCTGGCCTCCACGCCATAGGGTCTATTGGGAGTTAGCAGAGAACGTTCAGAGACGCATGGTCATTCAAGGGCTTCCATCCTGGGGCAAACCTAGCTCAACATGCGCTATCCTCCCGTCTCTTTTCACATCCTGCACCGCCCCTCTGCCCAGCCCCCAGTCCCCAACGAAACTGCGCGTGCTTCTTCTGCCCTGGGCGGCTCCCGGCGTGGAATACCCCCATCAACTTTATTTGAGCTCTTTGCCTTCACCTGCTACTCACTCAGTTAACTCCTCTTCCATACATTTCTCGTGTGCCCCAATCCTATAATGATTGCTCCCCTCTTGGTCAATGCCAACCCAATACCCATGTCGAGTGTAGTTGAATGGTTGGAATTACAGGTTCAGATTCAAGCAAGAGGGCAAATTCATGGTCCCTTGCTTTGCCAAGTATGACTTTATTTTATTTTTAATTTTTTTTTATTGAATCATAGCTGTGTACATTAATGCAATCTTGGGGTACAATGTGCTGGTTTTATGTACAATTTGAAATATTTTCATTGAACTGGTTAACATAGCCTTCATGGCATTTTCTTAGTTATTGTGTTCAGACATTTATATTCTACATTTAGTAACTTCATTGCTTCTCAGCACCAGTGCTGGTCTTGAACTGACATGAAGTTAAGTTTTGCCAGGAGAGGGCACTAGAGGAACACCGCAGGGCAAGGGGCTTCTTTTTCTCTTTGATTTTTCAGGCTGCTGTGAATATTTTGCTGCGGCCAGCAGTATTAGAGGAAAATATTAGGTGCCCCAGTCCGCTTCTCAGTGTCAACCTGCCAGCAACTCCACATAAATGATTCCTGCTTACCAGATCCAATAGCTTTTTCCTGTTGGCCAGACTACACAGGCTCAATCCTTAAGGGATACCTCTCACTTGCTCAGCAGCTGTGCCACAGCTCTGGCCCAGGGCTGATGAACTTCCCCACGGTAAAGGAGGCCACTTGAACTTTTCCAAGAGTAGCCTTCTTTCAAGCTTGTTCTTCCTTGGATATTTCCCATAACGTGTAAGTTGGGTTATTCTTTGGAGTTCTCTTTACCTTTTGTGAATAATCCCTTGTGTTGTGTTGGTATAAAATTATTTAAATTATTTAAAATTTTCCTGTTCAAAATTTCTTTGTGTTTTCCTGTCTCCTTATGAGGATACTGACTGATATAGCTACTAATGTGCTGAGTGACCTTAGCCAAATGTCTTAACTCCTCTGAGCCTGCCTTGGACAATGAAAATAACAGCAACACCTATCTACCTTATAGAGTTACAGTGGGATTAAATAATGCACTGCACAAAGAGTGGTTAGTAGCAGACTAAAAATAATATTTCTTCGTTTCTTTTTGGGAGATGAAGAGGAGGGATGAGGGATAGGGACTTTTTTTTGCTTTCTGTTTTGGACTTTAAAAGATTCTTTTAGGTAGAATATTGGTTTCAGTTTGGGAAATAATCCAATTTATCCTTTAAATCTTGATGCCTATTTTAGACATTTTGGTATAAAATTGGTGTCTGTGTGTATGTATGTGTATTCATGGGAAAGCTGATTTGCTAGGTTTATACTCTTCTTATCTACAATTCAGCTTCTAAAACCTGAAGGTCTTGTTCCTTGGGCTATCCCATCTGACAGTGTTATCATTTCTGGATGTTTCTGTTCAAACTCAGAATCCTCAAAAATAGGTCTTTGTCTCTACCTTGCTGGTTTTTCAGATCTTTAGAAAATACAGATTTCACCAAATGTGTTTAGATTTTAACATGCTGGATATACCAACCAATCTGAATATGCAAAGACTGGAACAAACTTTCTCCTTTGGGGAAATCTTTATTACACAAGTATATTTACAGCAAGATATACACACATAGCAACATCCCTCTATGCATCCAGCTATAGTCTGTGAAAAACATAGGGTCATTGGTTGCAGATGAATTTTATGACATCTATCTTTCATAATCTCTTGCTGTTTTATTTTGGTTAGCAAAGCTTAGGAAGACTTGTTCCAGTGTTATTTGACTGACAGAGTAGTCTTCTAAACCAAATTGCTCTTTAGCTTTCTCCAAAATGCCAAACACCTTTAATAACAATAACAAAAATGCAGTTATTTCAATCTCCTAATCAGCCTCCAACCCAGATAAGCCTCTCATCCACCTCCCCCAATTTCTGTCACGTTTATGTCAGAGGTCAATATGCACAGAAGGGGGGAGATGGGAAAGTAAAAGAAACATAATTGAGAAACCCAGAGGAGGCAGTTTCCAGTCTCTTAATGGACGTGAACTGACAATGAGTTTAGGTGAAGAAATTAAAGCAATTGAACTCTTGGAGTGTCTGAAAAGTAACCTAAAGGTGCTGCTCCTGTCACAATGCCAGGCCAGAATCCCAAATACTTCTCCCATTGTTAATGCTTGCTTAACATATAATATTAGAAGGGCATGGCTTCCATCACCTTTCCCCAGCCATTGTCCTTGCTGGGAATGTAGTAGTTAAGAATCCCTTGATTCTTGTGCTTTAAGGCACTACCTAAGAAAGAAAATATGGATAGGTGAACAATTTTCAGACTTCATTTGAAATTTCCAAAATATTGTTACATTTACTTAATTATATACAGTGAAAGAGTATTTGGAGATAATACAAAAGAAGATGTGTCCCCATAACTCATTCTCCTTGGTATACATGATATCGTTAATGCTTTCATCAGATTTAATTCTCATGAAATAATATTATTATATGGTGTTCATAGCAATTATTGAGGGCAGGCTTTTAGGTCCAATAAAACGTCAGCTTATGGGCTCAATGTTAAAAGGCCTGAGCTTTCTAAAATTTCACTGGTTGCTACAAGACTTTATTTCTAAACATAGTGCAAGAATATGAACTGGGCGTATTTTCCTCCTGGCTCTATGTGCGCTTATATAGTATGTTTCATGGAGAGAACAGGGTAAGATCTCCCCCACTATTCTCATTGTTATGCATGTGAAGGAGGAAATCAGGTATAAATCACCGAGTCTTACTCTCTTTTACAGGTAAGAATCTACTGGTGGAGTGAGAGGAAAGAGGATGGTATTCATTCCTAATTTAGAATGAATGCATGTATTCCTACTTTTTATTGCATATTTGTATATTGCAAATTAAATTAATTGAGATTAAAAATGTTTGGAAAAATACATGTTTGTAATAGTTTGTTATTTTTCTTGTAAGTGAAAGCATGCATTATTTTCATAATCACATATATATCTTTTATTCTAAGGTGTTTTAAACATACAACTCAATGACTCTTTAAAACAAACACATAAATCCACCCCTATCCAGGTCAAGTAATAATTGCCTGTGCATGTGTCACTTCCCAATCTCTGAACCCTATAAAAAGTAGCCAATGCCTTCATTGTTATTGTGATAATTTCCTTTTCCTTTTTATTACGTTTTTGTCTACATGTATACCTCTAAAATTGCGATTTGCATTTTCCTATTTTTGAATAGGAAACACTAAAGCCATCCAGTGTGTGTTCTTTTCTTTCTGCTTATTTTACTCAATATTTTGTGTATACACTTCACTTCCTTCATGTTGCATATAGTTGTGATTCATTGTTTTTCTTTTTTTACAGTAATCTAATGTGTGAACATTCCATAATCTATTGTCCATTGGTCTACCATATGGCTTATTTCTAATGTTTGACTGTTGTGCATATCACTGATTTAAATATTATTTTACCTATCTCCTGACCCAAGTGTATTCCAATTAGGAATTACCCTGGTATATTAAGAATATATCTAGAAGTAGAATTTTGGGGCCTTTGCTTTTTTGAGAAATTAGTTATGCCAACTTCAGCTTTCCTTTGGAGATACAGAGGACTGGAAAGAGTGTCATCCCTAACCTTACAATAAGAAATGGATGAACAAATTTCAAATTTGTTCAGCTTTTATTGAGTCCATCAGTTCTTTTATTAGACAAACACTAGACAAACACCTAACCCAATATCTGGGAAGAGACAGACATCTGAGGGAAGAGACAGACATCTGCAGGAAGACATGGGACAAGAGTATTTGCTTTTAAGAGGCAGACTGCTAGACACCATGTAAGCAAATTAGAAGATTTCTAATCTGTTTTAGCACTAAAGGCTGAGTATTGGGTCACCATAAGTGTATTAAGACCATCCCTTTATATTTAGCCTCTTTAGTTCAATTTGCTTTAGCAGTATTTCTTACATCTACAGCATGGAGTTGGAATTTGCTTGTTAGCCAACTGAAAAAGCATTTAATTAGAGAGTTAAACCTTCTTATATTTATTGATAGTACCAATATACTCTATAGAAGTTCCTCTACACTGTTTTATAATCAAATATATGTGAAAAAATATATATACATTCAAAAGTATAAACACATATCTCCACTTTGTAGTTAGTTCTATCTGTTGTATTTGTGATATAGAAAAGTTTTATATATTTCAAAAACATATATCAATTATAATATATAATTTTATTTAGCCCATACATCAGTTATTTGATATTTAATTTAGCTCTAGTTCTAGAAGTGCATATATTCATGCTTATCATTAGTACTTATGTAAAAACTTTGGCAATCCTTTCTTAGTTGATTTTTTTTTCACTTATATATTCTTTAGGAAGGGCTGATGAGAACAATACCCCCTGAGTTCTTATGTTTTCATGACTTTTTGTAACTTTTAACCTTGAAGGTTATTTTGACTGGAGGTAAAAATCTTGATTGCATTTTTCTTTCATTGAGTACCTTAAGTATATCACATGCCCTCCTAGGACAAAATTTTCTTGTTACAAAGTCTACACTCAATCTTATTTTTTCCATTATTAATAATTTGTCTTTTTGTCTATATATTTAACTGTCCTTGACCTACTTTATAATTACAGTGAAATCATTATATTAGAATAATCATTGGTGTTAATGAATAGAGGTCAATTTTTTTCTGGCGTACTCATTGCCATTGTAGTAAGTAGATTTGTCTTCTTTTAATTCAGGAATTTTTTTTTGAATGATAGTTTTTAATATTTGTCCTATTCAGTGGGTTTACTTTTCTTCTTTGTGAGCTGCTTTCATAGTTGTTTTAGTTTGTCATCTCCTTTCTTCTCTCAAATTTTCTCACAAGTATTGCCTGTATTTCTGTTTGATGTTTTTCTATCGTTCTCCTCTCCATTTTCTCAATAGGTAAGTTATTTCTGAAATGCTTTAAAAAATTCTTTCCAATGCAGTCATCTGTATTTGCATAGTCCTTTGTTGTATACTCATCTAATTTCTTAGCCCTTGAAATGAAGGTCTTTCTTTTAGCATCTATCCCATTTATGATTTGTTAAGCTCATATTAAAACATAACAGTTTTCATCTGTTTTATGGCATTATATATCTGGTATGCTTTCATTGTCTGTTAGGTTTTTCTGTTTTCCTCTTTCACTTATATTTTTCTATGGGGTTCAATTAAAATCTCTTCATTTGTTCATGTTTAAGTGAGATAAATTTTCTTACAGTTTTGGAAGAAGTTTTCTATGTAAGAGATGAGGTGGGACAAAATAATTTTCTTAGCTTTGCAGTTGTAGAGTTCCTTCTCCACATCTTCTGGGATGTATTAAATAACATGGCTCTCAGTGTACATCCTCCTTTAGTACTTTCCGACATCTATGTCCTGTGGTTCTCTCTCCACTGCCATCCTAAATTAGGGATGCTTTCCTCTAGAGAGAATCTGTGCTTGCTTCTACTTGGAGTTAGAAGATACTATTGACCACCACTTTAGTCATTCTGAGGTTCTGCTTTTATGTGGAGGTCTCAGAGTGAATCCTCCAAACCTCGAGACAGCCTAGAGCTTCATCTCTGATCCCAAAACTGACAATGTAATTTGTTTCCAGGATTTTCATTTTCTTACTGCTCACTTTCATGTGTCAGTTTACTGTTTCTCTTATTTTTTCTTTCTTTCTTAATCTTTCCTTTTTGTGGTTATTAAAGAATTTTCTCATTTTTATTTCTGAACCAATTATTGCACTGAAAATATTTTTGCTTGTAATGTTGTTTTACCAAGAGTGCTTTATCAGAGATATAATCTCTTTTTTTAAAATCTTTACCTTTTTTAAAAAAAATTAAATCATAGCTGTGTACATTAATGCAATCATGGGGTACAATGTGCTGGTTTTATATACAATTTGAAATACTTTCATCGAACTTGGTAACATAGCTTTCGTGGCATTTTCTTAGTTATTGTGTTCAGACCTTTATGTTCTGCATTTAGTAAGTTTCACCTGTGCCCTTCTAAGATGCACTGTAGGTGTGGACCCACCAATTACTCTCCCTCCATCCATCCCCACCTTCCCTGCCCTCCCTTGCCCCTTTCCACATATTCTTGTGCTGAGGTTAGGTTATATATTACAGAAATGGAATCATCTTGTGACTTTTACAAAAGACTGTATGGCTGCTTAAATTTTCTTGAGATTTTGTAGAACCATTTACCCTAAATATTCTCTGATCCCTGTGATAAACTCATCAGAAGTATATATTCTGACTTCTCTTTGATGGTGATATTTATTTTTTCTTTAGATATTTGCATCAGATTGTTTATTACAGCTCAATTCACAATTGCCAAGTCATGGAAGAAGCCCAAGAGCCCATCAACCCATGAACGGATAAACAAATTGTGGTATATGTATACCATGGAATATTATGTAGCCTTAAAGAAGATGGAGACTTTACCTCTTTTATGTTTACATGAATGGAGCTGGAACATATTCTTCTTAGTAAAGTATCTCACGAATGGAAGAAAAAGGATCCAATGTACTCAGTACTATTATGAGATCAATTTATAATCACCCACACATTCGTATGAAAGATAAAACACAACTATAGCCCAGGATGAAGGAGGGAAGAGGAGGTGGATGGGAGGGGAGAGAGAAGGATAGATGGAGGGAAGGAGAGAGGGTGAATGGTGGGATCACACTTATGGTGCATATTGCAAGGGTACATATCAAATCTATTAAGTGTAGAGTATAAATTTCTTTCTTTTTTTTTTATTGAATCATAGCTGTGAACATTAGTTGAATCATGGGGTACAGTGTTTGGGCTTCATATACAATCTGAGATATTTTCATCGGCCTGTTTGACATAACATTCATGAGATTTTGTCATTTACTGTGTGAAAACATTTTTGTTCTGCATTTAGTAATTTTCTCCTGACCCTTCAAAGATGCACCTCAAGTGTGTTCTCACCCTTTATCCTCTCTCCCCCCACCCTCTCTCTCCATTTCCCTCCCTCTCCCCTTTCCCCATCTTCTTGTGCAATAATTGGGTTGTAGCCTTCACATGAAAGATATAAAGGTGCTTCATATTAGGGCTGTATACATTGGATACTTTTTCTTCCATTCTTGTCAATGACCCATGTATCCTTCAGCATGAGGTTGTTAAGCTTCCATGTTTTTGTTTGAGTATGCAGATTCTTGTTGTTATTGAGTTCAACTTTTATTCCATGATGGTCTGAGAAGATGCAAGGGATAATTTCTATTTTTTTAA
>CAUYRH010079297.1:0-59595 GCA_963574655.1 Perodicticus potto
AATTCCTGGGCTCAAGCGAGTCTCTTGCCTCTGCCTCCCAAGTAGCTGGGACCACAGGCGCCCGCCACAACGCCCAGCCATTTTTTTTTGGATGCAGCCGTCATTGTTGTTTGGCGGGCCCGGGCTGGATTCGAACCCGCCAGCTCAGGTGTACGTGGCTGGCGCCTTAGCCTGTTGAGCCACAGGCACCGAGCCGAAGTCACCATCTTTTTTATGGCTGAATAGTACACCATGGTATACATATACCATAGCTTGTTAATCCATTCCTGAGTTGGTGGGCATTTAGGTTGTTTCCACATCTTGGCAACTATAAATTGAACTGTGATAAACAATCTAGTGTAAATGTCTTTATGATAAAATTACTTTTTTTCTTCTGAGTAGATGCCTAGTAATGGGATTGTGGGATCTAACGACAGGTCTAATTTGAGTTCTTTGAGGATTCTCCATACTTCCTTCAAAAGATGCCCTGAATCCATGCCAGCATTGCAGCTTTGGGACATTGTGATGTGAACTATTCTCCCTGGGGTTACATAATATCTCAGGGTGGTTTTGATTTGCATTTCTCTGATGACTAGGGACGATGAGCATTTCTCCATGATTGTTAGCCATTCGTCTGTCACCCTCGGAGATGGTTCTCTTCATGTCTCTTGCCCAGTGATAGGTGGGATCATTTGCTCTTTTTTTGTTGATTAATGTGAGTTCCCTATAGATCCTAGTTATCAACCCTTTGTCAGATTCGCAACATGCAAATGTCTTTTCCCTTTCTGAAGGTTGTTTATTTGCTTTGATTGTGTCCTTAGCTGTGCGGAAGCTTTTCAGTTTAATTAAGTCAATCAAGTCTTTCTTAACTGCCAAATTCAGAGCTTAGTAAGCCTGCCAACAGTAACTTCAGTTTATCACCTTAGAGGGAACAAATGTCTTACTCTAGGTCCCTCAGGGACCCTTAGAGTCCAGATCTGCTCACCTATGAAACTCAGTCTGCCCCAGCCTTAGGATTTCATCTCGTCTAAGAAGCTCTCTCAAAGACTCAAGGGACTTGGCCAACAACTCTTTTACCTGACACTGGCTCTACATCTCTTTGCTCACAAATCTTCAGCTCTACCCTGTAGGGAATCTATGCTACCAATCACACCCCATTCTGAAAGCTTTAGGACTCTGTGTCCTCCCTGTTGTCACATTCCAAGTACAAGTTGCTTAAATAGTGAATGCACTCTGGGTATTTGACAAGGATAAAGAGGAACATAGGAATTATGGAAATGATTCATGTCAAACTCCAGATCTATGATAACTGATAATATTTCCAAAGAGCTGCAAGAAATTAAAGTTTCCCAAAAACCCACATTAAAAAAATCTACTAACAAAACATACGTTTGTTTATTGCTTTACAGTTCACAAAATGTTTTCACATTCATGACATCACTTTGACAACAAGTTGGAGAGGTAAATCTAATAAGTATTATTATATCTATTTGACAGATACAAAATCTGAGGTTCAGAAAAGTAAAGTAGCTTGTCCAAGCATCAAGCCACAGCATAAAGTCTTCTGATTTGTCTAAGTCCTTCCCTTATTTGTTACCCTCTCATGCAGATCCTATCCTCCAATGACACCCATGCTCTATGCTATTAACAACAAATCTTACCCAGGAGGGACCACAAGGAAATAAAACCACAGAGAAAATACTCAAGAATGATCCAGTCTTGTAGTGCTGGCTACAATGACACACACATTTTCTTTGGCAGTCGTGAGCAACCTTTCCCAGCCAGCAGGGTCTACTGAAGTGGAACACTGGAAGGTCCCCAGGACAGCCACTGTGGCCTCCCAGCACCTGTGAATGGGACCCCATTCTGCCTCCTGCTTTGTTCCACCTTATGCTTCTGGCCTCTCTGGAAAAAAAGAGAGAGAGAGAGAGAGAGAGAGGCTTCACAATTAATTATTGTAAAAGCTGCTTCTTTTGCAAAGATAACTCTGATTCCTTGTATGTCTTTTACTCATAGCTAGCCTCCCCCAACCTTGGATGATACCAGACATCCAGTAACAAAAGCTCTCTTCCAGACCAGTCTCAGTGGCTCCTACCTGTAATCCTAGCTCTCTGGGAGGCCAAGGCAGAAGGATCACTTGAGCTTAGCAGTTTGAGACCAGCCTGAGCAAAAGGGAGACCCATCTATTAAAAAACAAAAACAAACTAGCCAGGCATGCTGGCGGTCCCAGCTACTAAGGAGGCTGAGGCAGAAGGCTCGCTTGATTCCAGGAGTTTAGGGCTGCAGTGAGCTATGATGATGCCACTATAATCTAGCCCAGTCAATAGAGTGAGACTCTGTCTCAGGAAAAAAAAGAAAAAGTCCTCTTCCAAACAGCAACTTGTAGATGCAGAAGTGGCCACCATCACTGACAGTGTCCCCACAGAGAGAACAACTGCATCATACAGGGAATTATGTAACTAAACAAAGACTAACCTCTCCCTCCTAGTCACAACTCAGCAGTCCCTTTAACAACTGGCCTGGGGTTCTGAAAGCTATACCCAAGGAAATGGCCTAGTTTTGCTTCCCTGGAAGTGACAAGAACAATATTTTCTCTTTATCTCCTCAAGGGTGCCTACCAGGCAAGGCCTCAGTGGCTCAGGACACTGCAGGCAAAGAGGCTAAAACCACATGGGAATGATCTTTGGAGAAGAGGGGGAGACTACAGGGCTGGTTCCTAAGGCAGTCATCCAATACAAAGTACCCAATAGAGCCTGACAAAGAGAGGCTTAATCCAGGCAAGTGCCAACAACAAAGATGGCTACTGATCAGATGGCCTCCAAGTAAGAAGCTCTAAGCAGCAGTAATCCTTAGAATCAAGCAGATGGCATCATATAGGGGAATCTGCCTCTCAGAACAAGGTCCCAAACCGTGGCAAACGATGTAGGATACAGAGTCCAATTCCTGGGCAATGGGACTCTCTACCTTTCTACTTGTACAAAAACCCTACCAGACCTTGCTTGGGGTAGGGTTTTTGTACAAGTAGAAAGGTAGAGAGGTCCAGCTAGCTGGTTAGGGCCATTGTGGGAGAAAATGTTCAAGAAAGACAAAAGGGAGGTCAGGGTTCATCACGGCCCACAGCCCAACAAATTCCAGACCTAATCTCCTAAGAGGTCACGGTGTGGGGAGGGCATGGAAAGGGGCTTCAGGGTGGAAAAGCAGGGAAGGTGGGTAATGACAGCAAGCAAAGAAAAACTCAATACAGACAGAAAGAAAAGGCATATTTGTAAGGCTTGATGGGAGGATTATTAGCATGAACATAAAACATCATCCTTATTAGCTATTGGAGAATGGGTAATAGTTGTCCAAGCAGCCAAAGGGAAGCAGAATCAGGATGTACAGAGACCTAGAAGCATCAAACACACGGTGGTTTCACTGGCTGGCACAGATTAATTGCAGAATACAGGGAGAGAACAGAGGATGGTGAGGCTGAATATTTTCACAGGGGCTGAATAAAAAAGAGTTTCTAATGAAAATCCAGAGATTCAAGACTTCATCCAGGATGGGAAGCCATCAGAAAGTAAAGACATACTTTCCTCCCTATAACAATTATTTACTAAGCACCTACTGTGTGCTGGGCACTAATCAAGGTGAGAGGAAGACAAAGGTGAACATGGTCCACAACAACCCTGGAGACTACACTCTACACTGGCTGTACAGATTATGGGCTGTGTGTTTCTCCCACCCTTTGAGAGCAGAGGCTGGGTCTTCTTCTCCACCATATTCTAATATGCTTAGCTAAGGAAGAATCTGTCTTAGTTTCTGTATTGCTATCAAGGAATACCTGAGGCTGTATAATTCATAAAGAAAAAAGGTTTATTTGGCTCATGGTTCTTCCGCCTATTTAAGAAGCATGAAACCAGCATCTGCTTCTGGTGAGGGCTTCAGAGAGCTTCCACTCGAGGCAGAAAATGAAGTGGGAGCAGGTATGTTACATGATGAGGTGTAGGTGCCCAAATTCTTTGAAACAACCAGCTCTCATGTGAACTAATAAAGAGAGAACTCGGCTCGGCGCCTGTGGCTTAATGGGCTAAGGCGCCAGCCACGTACACCTGAGCTGGTGGGTTCGAATCCAGCCTGGGCCCGCCAAACAACAATGACAGCTGCAACCAAAAAATGGCCGAGCATTATGGCGGGCACCTGTAGTCCCAGCTACTTGGGAGGCAGAGGCAAGACTCGCTTGAGCCCAGGAATTGGAGGTTGCTGTGAGCTATGATGCCATGGCACTCTGTCCAGGGTGACAGCTTGAGGCTCTGTCTATAAAAAGAGAGAGAGAACTCATTCATTGCCATAGGGAGGGCACCAAGACATTCACGATCTGCACTGATGACCCAAACACTTCCACTCAGCCCTACCTCCAATGCTGGAGATCAAATTTCAACAGGAGCTTTGAAAGGGACAAAGATCCAAACTGTATCCAGCATTTATGTGTTTAATGGGAATAAATGTTTTCTATATTTTCTAAGAATCTTTAAAAATAAAAAGAGCATAGCACAATCAGATTTATGTTTTAGTACATCACTTTGGCAACTGATTGGAGGCAGCTAGGGGGAAAAGAAACTAGAGACAAAGGGTTACCAACTAAAGCGCTGTCACTGTTACTAGGCACTTGATAATGAGGGTCCAAGCTAGAGAAACAGTAATGAAGACAAGGCAGTTTGAGAGTCCCCTGGGCAACCAATTCACGTAGAGCGAACTCAGCCTTCACAGATCCAGCACCACTCTCCTCGGACCCTGCAGCTTCCTTTAAACCCTCAGTGCCTTCCGTTTTTTTCTGTAAACCTCTGCATGATTTACTTTCACCCTGGGACAGCCCAGTTTTCAAGGTCAAACACAACAAAAGACAGCTGGTCAGCTCCAGGGGGACCCTGGGCAAAGCCCAGGGCAGTCATACTTCTGCAGAGTGTGGTGGTGACATATGAGGTCACTAGGACTTTAAATCAGTGCTGATGAATTTCCTCTGCTGCTGAGAAAAAGCAAGCTGCAAACATCCTTGCTGTTGAAGCTGATGGCTACCTCACCAGGAATTCACACTCTCTGGTGCTGGGGAGATTGGCTATGATTACCAAGCATCTGGGCTCCACTAATTTCACTGGCTCTGATTCTAAGAAATGTTTACCACAGATCTGGGATGATTCTATTTGGCTCCCAAGATCTCAAGTGATTAAGACAAAAGAACAGCTCTGACCCATACTTATAAAACCTGTATCTAAAGCATAGAGTGGTTTATAGGTCATGAAGCCCCCCCCAAAAAAAAATACCTTAGTATAGCACTTTACAGTTTACAAAAGCCCTGATATATCATATTTACATTTTTCCATAAGCGCCTGGGCAAGGTAAAGCACATATTGTTATGCCCACTTTGCAGATGAGAAAGCTAAGGTTTAGAAAAGTTTTGAATGATGCACAGTCACACAGATTATAGGTACAGAGCAGAAATTCCAACTCAGGTCTTGCTCCATCTTCAAGACTCCAAAGACTCCATCCATGAGAGCACCAACTCCAGCCAGCACTATGGTTTAGCAAATCATCAATTAACTCACTGTCCCAGTCCTTACTGAAGCTTTTCCTTTCCTTGATTCTTTTCCTCATAAGACACTGATGCAGAGCCTGGAAAAGGTCACCAGGTCTCTGAGATATCCAACCACTGCCCAAAGACAGCCAAAGCCAGAGCTCAGGGTCATATCCTGATCAGAACTGTCTGGAGAGGAAGCTTTGGGGGTACAAAGCTAGCAATGAAAAGAATAAGGGGTCTGAGAAACAGGTTCAAGCCCCTATTGTACCATGTACTGCGGGACTTTGAGCAAGTGAGAAATTTCTCATTGAACTTCAGTTTCCTCATCCCAAGAACAAGGAGAGCAACATTGATGCACCCCCCACTCAGGGGTCAGGGTGAATAATGGTGGCTCTCATGCTTTATTCAGCACACTTCTACTGATTACTTACTTTGCACCAAGTCTGGCCTCAATTTTACAAAGTAAGACAGTGCCTGCCCTCAAAGAACTCAAAGTTTGATTTAGAGATGCACATATAAATAATCACTGCGTTACTAAAAAATACTATATTGTACTACTGGGCAACAACTTTGTCTTTTATTTGTGAATTCTTGGTGCTTGTACATGGCCCACAGTAGGACAGAGTAACCATGTGCTGAATAAATAGGAAAAACTAATATATAACATGATGAAAAAAGATATACACAGTTCCATGAAACCATTCTCTTCTCTACCTTAAACTTCTATCTTCATAGATCCCTTTTTCTTTCTACCAGGTAAAGAAAGAAGTGTCTCCTTCCTTCCTCCTTGTAAGAAATAACCCCTCACAATGACCATAATCTTAGTTCTCATCTCTCTGGGGACTACGCTCCTCCCTCCTGCAACTTACTCCTAAGTTTTTTTTCTCTCTCTCATTCTCTCTAGTCCTTTCTTTCAGCCTTCTCACACACTCTTGTTTTCTCGTGCTTACAAAATGACCTGGAACCAAGCTCTCCCACCAAGGCACTGAGCTCGTCCTCATCCTCTCTGACTATGAATGTCCTGAGAGGACTGCTCACCCCCACAGCCTGTGCTTCTCATACTAATCCATTTCCTGCGCTCCTGCTTTAGCCTCCACCCTTTCACTGAAGCTGCTCTCACGAGAGTCAGCACAGCCAGCCTCCCAATCACCAAATCCAGGGGTCTTTTCTCTGTCTCCAACCTCCCTGACCTTCTTGTTGAAATTTCCTTAGCTTCTGTGACACTGCAGTTCCTGGCTTCCTTCCTCTGTCTCTTGTCAATACTCAGTCTCTATCTGGCTGCTCTTTCCCTGCTTTCCTCTTCAATGCAAGTTCTTGCCAAGATTCCTCTGTTACTTTACATTAGCTCCCTTAAGCACTAATTTAACGTCAAGGCTTCCAATTCAGAAAGCCTTTCCAGTCACCACCTCCTACCCACCCCCTACCCCAACCCTGCAGAATCCAGCAAAACCACAGGGACTGAAAATACAAGAAAAAAAAAAGGTCACCAAAGACCTTTCAAGAATACAAGAAAAAAAAAGATCACCAAAGACCCCCTCCCAGAAGGGACAGGATCGATACATTTTTATCACCGGGCTCTGAGAGAACTTCTGGCACATTCTGCTTGTCCTGCAATGAACTTAGCCCTGCTACTCACAAGCTCCTAAGACAGAAACTGCTCCACTTGTCTCTGCGGCTCCTACCCTAATCTTGCACTCAGATAGACAGGCATACCTGAGCATCTTTTGGATTAAAGGAGAAAAACCAAAGGTGAACACGCATGCAAGTGCTTGGTAAGCTGCAAGTACTAAAGGACTTGCATCATCGATAGCCTTTGCAAGAAATTCCAGGACTGTTCTGAGCACAACACAGGGTCACAGCCTGCCTGCAGGGCATCTGATGGCCAAATGCCCAAAAATATGGAGATGTCTATTCCTGAGCTGGCCTGGGATTGAGAAGCACAGATTGCAGGGAGGAACATAAGAAGAGGCAAAGAGGGGAACATACTCCAAAAGCCATTTCTTCCATTGGTTTTTTATTTATTCAATCTGTAAACAACCACCAAGCACTTATGAGGTTCCAGGAACTATTCTAGCCACTGGGAAGAGAGCTTTGAAAAAGACAGACAAGGAAGGGCCTTGCTCTCCTGGATCATATATTTTAGTGAGAAGAGAGAGAGACGATAAATATAAATAAGAAAACAGCAGGTAGTAGCATTATACCTTTTACCACCTCTCTCAAACACGACACCCTTGTCTGGTGGCTCTTTCCTTTTTCTGAGTATTCACGTGGACAAATCCAGTGCTTTGAGGTTTGTTTTATGTTATTTCTTCCCCTGCTATGTCAGCAGATACAGCACAGATGTGCTAGATTTTTCATTCTCCAACAAAAAAGTCTTTGGATGAGCATCGCTACCCATTTTAAGCACTGCTATCCCATTTTGGGCGGCCTCTAAAACACCAGCCCCCACAACAACCAAAGGTTAGGACTGCCTGGGCCCATGGTCTCAGAGACCTCATGTTCCTCTAGGAAAAGCAATGATGCTGTGGGTTACTTACCAGAGAGCCACTTGGGAACGCTTTTTCAGGTTGTGTGCAATTCTGTCAGAGCCCTCTAGACTCAGCTGATTGCTGGTGGTAAATTTCTGTGTTATTTAGGGCACCGAAGTCCCACAGTCTTGACACAAACTTAAAATTAGAAATGCATTAAATATAGGAAAGAAGGAAGGTCATTCAGGAAAGGCCGCCTTCCGAGGGAGCTGCAGGACAAAGACGCCCTGGAAACTTCCAGGTTCATTAATGAGTTTTACACAAGCATTCAAGTGGTATTTCTCCTTCAGAAATAACACCGTGGAAAGCGTAGGGGACTGGCTCGAACCTCATCTAACACAGCTGAGTGAGTGACTCTGCAAACTAAAAATAGCTCCTTTCCCACTCATTCTGACAGACTGCACTTAGACCCTGTGCACAGGTTGATCCTCTAACAGTTTTAGTTCTGCAGCAAAATGAGGGCTGTTGGCTTGACAATTACCCAATCTCTGCTCAACTCTTGTTTATTTGCATGTTTCCTGCTCCTGCTCTAATGGTTCTGTGTGCACACATGTGCACATGTATACTGAGCTCTCCGGCTGGGATTTGGTGCTCCTGAACCAAACGTGGGCAGAATTTAAACCAGGAACATGACTCAGGACTGTGGCTGCAGACTGAGCCCTTAGAAGCACTGGGATTAAGGCTGTTTGCCTTGGATCTTCCCCTAATTCCTAGCTAGCCTCTCTGGGCCTCAGTTTCTTTCTTCAACTATAAAAATGGGAATGACCATTCCTATTCTGGCCTATTTCACAGCATCATTCTAGGACCAAATGAGATGACATACTTGAAAGTTATTTTCCTTCAGACAGTGACAGGACAGGCTAGACAGGCAGCCGATAGCAAAACTAGGCTCAGCTGCTGGAATGGGTGGGCATCTTGATTGCAACAGGAATTAAAAGCCAATCTAGAAAGGGCAGCGCCCGTGGCTCAAAGGAGTAGGGCGCCGGCCCTATATGCCGGAGGTGGCGGGTTCAAACGCAGCCCTGGCCAAAAACTGCCGAAAAAAAAGCCAATCTAGAGATATGGTTTGAGTTCATATTGTCCCCTCTACTTGGAATGTCCTTCTACTTTTGCTAAACTCCTATAGATTTTTAAGAACCCAGTTCAAACAACACTTACTTTTTATTAGTATCTTTGGAATTAAACATTCAATCTTTCTGCTCTCCTGGCCTTTTGTTTAGAACTCAATGTCAAGAAGGAGGCAAAAATTGAGACCCAGGAAAGCAGAGAAGGTGGGATAGCACACACAGAGTCAATGGAGGGGGTGGCAAGCACAGAATCAAAGAAGGCAGTGTCTATCTCAGGCAATAAGGGGACAGCCACAGGGACAGGAGTCAAAGATGAACTGTAAGTTCTGGGAAGACCAGATAGGGATCTGGCCCTGGAAACATTAGGGGCACCCTATGAGGTCCGGCTAAAGAGCAGGGGTATCACACTAAGTCCCACAACCTAAGCTAGAACAGGAGGGCTTGGGAACAAGTAACAAGGGCAAAGAATAGAGCCAGGGAAAAGAATCAGAGCAAGACTGAAATGGCACTAAAGCAGCCTGGAACTTCTAGATTAGGTCCTCGAAAGTTGAATTAGAAGCTAGGGCTATGCAACTGAGGGACTCTAGAGGCAAGGGTCATTACAAGTAGGGATCATTTCCATGAAATAAAAATTAGAGATGAAAAGGACTCTTTGATCTGTAAGAAACATTAATAATTACCTAGTCTAACATCCCCAACCTACGTATGGACAAACGAAGAACCCAAGAGGAAAAGGGGCTTGCCAAACTCCCTCAGGACAAGAACCAAAACAAGAAACTGGTTCTTCTAACTCTTAGTCTGGTCCTTGTCCCCTCAAATGCTATTCACCTTCAGTCAAGCAAGTCTCCTCATAGTTCCACTGACACATCAGGTGCCAAATTCCAGCTGCCTCAGGATCTTGGGGAGCCCCCAGTGTACCCACTAAATGAGCACAAGCACTTCTACCCAACTGTGAAATGTAGGGTGGAGTTCAGAGTGAAGGTTCCACAGGAAATGTGCAGGGAGCAGTCCCACCTGGGGTTTGGACAGCAATGAGCTGCTGGCTGTCAAGGAGCAAACTAACCTGTTCACACGCCCCTGTTCAGATATGCACATGGGGAGATTAACCCCAATCACTGTGCTACCCCTGGAATTTTCCAGCAATGGCTAGAGAAGCCCAGTAACAAAGGTAAAATCAGTGAATGAAAGAGTTTTGTAAGAACATTAAAGGAAGGGCAGCCAACTCAAAACCCAAAGTCTTTCTTAGACGAGAAATGGAATGGCTCAGAAAAATAAGAATTGAGACTCTTGGGGAATTAAGAGTCCCTGACGACTTCAAGTAAGAAGGCAGGTATGAGGAAATAACCCTCAATTTACTTCACCCATAGAGAAAGTATTAGAGTTTCTTTAAGTACTCCAAGTCCCAGGCTTACTGTTTACCTACCATGTGACTGGGGGCCATGGGAGTTACCCATTCTGAGCTCTAGTCTCCTTAGGAGAATCACAAAGCAGTGATTGTAACACCTGCATGTGGGTTTTTTATAAAGACGAAATAATATCTGTAAAGCATTTAGCACACTGTCTGGCATAGTAAGGACTAAGTAACTTTGTGCTTATTTGCTTTCTTTCACTCATAGGAAAGGATGGTTATACCACAGTCCAGCTCTGGTTATCTGTACTTTTTTCTCCTGCTTGGCTTTCCTTCTGGAGCCTTCAGTGAAAATATTCCATCTGAGGCCCCAACCCAGATAGTTCATTTCTCCCCCTTCTCATGCCTTGCACATTAATGGCAATTCATAGAAATTAAAGGCAATTGGTCAGCCATATACTACACTAAGATCCTCGAAGGTCAGGAATCATCAGCTTAGTCCAAAGCTGTTCTTGCCTCCCCCAGTGTCCCTGCACCTCCCTGGACAAGTCCATGGCCAGGGTGGAACCCAGTTTCGAATGGCTCTTATCTTTTCCAAGATGAATTCACTCCTAGAAGCTCATAGCTCTCCCAGACCTGGCTCCCTCTGAGCCTCAGGCAATAATATACCTGGCAAACCAAACCTAGATATCAACAGCTGAAGATAATTCCCAGACCCAGTTTACCACTGGGTACTAGCCTGGTGTCTGAACCTGCAGTAAGACAAGAGAGTATACACTCCAGGCCCCCAGAGATTGGAGCAGACAGGGAGGCAAACACTAAATGTGTTGCCAAGGGGCTCAGAGCTCAAGCCCACTCCTCATACTGCTCTGGTAATAAGCTACATAAAATTCCATCAGTGCCAGGCTCTTAGGCCTATGTTTGCACTGGCCACATCTGTCATAGTTCTGCACTCATGGCTACCACAGGGCATTAAAAGACTTCAAAGAGGAAAGAAAGGAACCAACAGTTTCTGAGGGCCTATTGCATACCAAGAACTTTGCATGCTACCCTCACCAATACCTTATGCATTATATAATGATTTCTTGTGTAATATATATAACATGGTAGATGCAATTATTATATAATAATACCTTAGATATTATTATCCTCATCTTGCCAAATGAACCAGAGACTCAGAAAAATCTATGAGGCCTCTGTGCCTCTGCTACTGGGCGACCTGACCATAAAGTCTTACGATCTGGGAAAGACAATAGCTGAAGGGTCTAAAGTACTATGGACCAGGCTCTCAGCACCTTAATCCATTAAGCAGAACATAGTAGTTTAAATATTGCATCTCCTCATTCGCTGCTGGCAGAGTCAACTTCTGCCAAATAGAATCTAGAGAAAAATAGCAAAAATCATAAAAATTCTCATGAACTTTACCCCTGTAATTTCATCCCCAAGATCATATCTTAAGAAAATAGTTCAACACTGATGCACTACAGAGTTCTCTCTCTTTCCCTCTCTCTCACACACACACACGGAAATGATCTAAATGTCTGACATCCAAAGAATGGTTTGAAAAATCCCAGAACCTTCTAATCATGTAATATTAAACTATATAGCCATTTTAAATGGGCACTTTAAGGATCAAGAGGAAATAAAGCAAACCATTTGTGATAAAACAATTACAAACTGAAAACAAAACATCATAAATGCTGTCACTACAACTTTATAGAAGTATGTACACATTCAAATGCACAAAGGAATGTACTATGGTAGGGTGCAAGATTATGGATGGCTTTATTATCATTACCATGTGTAAATTATTTTTGTAGTGTTGTGCAGTTCCTTTTCAATCAAAGAGAAAGGGAGAGAGAAAAAGACAGAGAAACTTAACCCAGCACTAAGGAAGGGCCCAGGAGGACCAGGGCTGGGATGTGAAGCAGAAATTGAGAACCGTCCTACATACCCGGAAGGAGGAGGCCAGAAAGGCCTCCAGGGAAGGGAAGCCCTCTAGGTATGCAGAGGGTTGTAATTAGTCTGATGCTAATTACAGAAGTCTCACTAGCTTATTAATTTTTTGACAGACTCTGAATGAAGACTAAATTCCTTCATAAAGCCACCTTGGGTTCAGAGGCACATTTCCTGCATGGCCACTCTTAGTCTTCTCAAAACCCTAGGCTTTTCTTTTCTTTTTTTTTTAAGAACAGCAATAAAGTAAAATTTGGTAATCGAAACACACACCCTAGAGAAATTAAGGCTCCTGACTTAAATGTAGAAATTCAAGGCATTTTAGAAAACCAAAGGGGCTTGAATAAGCATGTTTTCCATACTGGGAAATATAAACAGAAGTATAAAATATTTAGCTCAGTATTAAAGGCCGCTTGCTCAGGTTCCAACCCATCTTCCTAACGTTATCCATAATTACCCCTGCAGACATCCCACACTCTAGCCAAACTGAACCATCTGTGCGTTCTTTATTTTCCTACCCCCAAAGTTCTGTTCCAGTTGTTGGGCTCACCTAAAAGTTCCCTTCTCTGCTACAATTTCTTGTTCATGTCTCACCTATGTTCTAAGGCACAGCTCAAAACACATCATTCTCAAAATCTAAGCCAATCCCTATACCCTGTATTCAATTCTCACTCTCCACAGTGGACCCACAGTACTCTGAACCTACATATAGGAGTTACACACAGTTTGCCTTATCATAGAGTTACCTGGGTAACTGACTTTTCTACCACACTGAACCATGAGCTCCTCAGGGGCAAGGACCCCTTCAGATTCCAACACGGAACCTATCATTATGCCTGACACATGGTAATCCCTCAATAAATGCTTCCCTGAAAGACAAACAGGAGAGACACCTCACATTTCTGAGAAGCCACATCCTACCTCAGTTGCTCCTGATAAGCAGTGCACAGACGAAGGCATGCTGCTCTGTGGTCTTGAGCAGGGGAGAGACGAATCCTGCTTTTCTAGTTTCCAGCCTTCATGAGACTCCAACGTCCTCCCTAGTTGACCGTAGTCTGCTCGGCCCCAGGTAAACATCTTGCCAGTTTCTAAAAACAAACATTATTTGAATTAAGGCTACATTCCACAGCTGTGCTCTCATGGGTCAGCAATGAATTAGAAGAGAAAGCATGAACATTCATTTAGCACAAACCATTACGTGCCAGGAGCCTTCCTATCTTCCTGTAAAGAAAGCACATATATTCACGTTTTTAGATGTGAGAACTGAGGTTCAGAGAAGTTAAATGACTTGGCCAAGATCAAACAAGTCATGAGTACCATATTCAAATAGAGGTTGACTCTAAAGCCTATGCTCTTGCATTTTAAATAGATACAGACATGGATATGACTACAGATAAAACTTCAACCATCTTTTATGACCTACTGACTCCTTGCCTCACACCCTCCTTGTGTTTGCCCACGTGCCTGTTTTCAGGACCTCTTCTCCCTGACCCATTTAGGCATCTTGAGTTCCCCATGCCACAGTCTCTTAGGGACCTTCCTCTTAGCCCAATTAATGGCCAGCTTCATGTGTTTTCCCCTCCGAGTAACATAAAAGGACCTTTCAGAATATATGTTCTTACCCAAAGGAGCAATTCTAACTGTTCCAAGGCAGGTGTCTATGTATACTAGAGGGAAGGGAGTGAGAGAAGAAAAAAAAAGGGCAAAATCATTTGGAACCAAAAAAGTATACCGTCCCCCAGAGGTACCACATTGGAAACTGGCCAATACTAAAGATAATAGAAGAAAATTAAGTTTGGAAAAGGAGAAATAGCCTTTCTCCTCCCAGATAGGAGAAAATTCACCAAGCTCATTCAGTTGTACCAAGTGCCGCATTTGTTATTTCAACAAAATGCAAAATCCGATGAGGCATAGATTATTAACAGATTCCCTGCAATAAATATGCATAACCATGTGCGCTGTATAAATTCTTTATACATGTTTATTTTAACAAAGAAAAACTCTGCTTAAGAGACAAAACACCAAGTAACGCATATTAAATCCTAGACAAATCTACTACATACTCTGTGTTTGGTATCAGAGCTTCATCTGGCCCCACATTTAACATATGGTTTATAGTGTCAGCTAAAAAACAACCAGAGATTCATGCGGGAAATGTCAGAATATCGCAGGGATACAAGCCTCTGCAGGAATGCAGTTCTCAGGATCAACCTGCTAGCAGACACTAAGAAGTAGATACCAAGCAGCTGACAGGAATCTGACTTCTGGGCTTCCTCAAAGAGGGAACAAAGCCTGTGCAGTCCACAGGGTACCTGGTTTTTAACAAGGGCTTAGAGTGGTTCCATTCAGATATACTATTTCATGGATCTACATGTGCTGTTCCTTATGCTACCAATCCCCTTTCATTACCTGGTAAACTATGGCTCAACCTTTAGAGTCTATCTCGGTATAATACTAGTTCTATGAAAATGTTCTTGACTCCAAAACTCTCTCCAGAAAGGTAAACCACCTTTACTATTATACACATCATGTAACCTGCTGCCATTAAGAGGTGAAAAGGTTCAGAGAAGTGACCTGCCCAGGGTCATGCAGCTCAGCCATGTCTCTTTCTGCTAGCCATGGCAGTACTCCGCATTGGTTGTTCAAACTGGTCACTCCACACCCTTCTTTCACTTTTGTGGTATTAGACTCTAAAAGGCCCCTGTGCCCAGGGCCCATGAAACCCATGAAGCATCTAAAACTGGAAAACTGTCCAACCTGAGCTGGCTAGATTTTATGACGAGACTACCTAGGCAGGAGATTCCCTAGAAACCAGAGGAAGAGATTGTTGTTGCTTAAATGACCTTAGCATTCCTAAACTGGAAAAACTAGGAAGTTGCTATCTGCAAGACTACAGCAAGAACTGTGTTATCACAAATCCCAAAATGAATCCTTTCTTTAACATCAAGTAAAACATTGCAGAACTTTCTCTGATATTGATTATTGATGTCTAAGATGGGCAAGACTGCCAGAACATGGTGCCACCATTATTACATCTCCGATAGCAATTCAACCATTCCACTTACATAGCACTTTTCACCTTCAAAGCACTTTACAAAGATTAACTAATTAATCCTCATGCTCTCTGGGGAGGCCATAGACATTCCAGTAGAGACAAGTCCAGAAACCAGGCCAACTAGATGTTCAGACTTGAGCCGCAAGCCTAAGTTTGATGCATTCCCTGAATCCGTCTCTCCTCAAAATAAACCCGGCATTAGAAGGTTCACAGAGGGCAGAAGAGGCCCTTTTATTTTTGCTTTTCTTTTAAACAGACATTTATTGACCACCTCCCCAATATCAGGCACATTCACAGACACCATCCCAATTAATCCCTGCTATAATGCTGTGAAGATGTATAATTATTAAACTTATATTACAGATGAGGTTAAAGGACTTGAGTTCAAATAACCAGCAAGTGGTAAAATCAAGATTTAAACCTGTTTCTTCTGTTTCCACGTCCAGTGATTGCACAGCTGCTGTCAGGAACTGATGAAACGTGGCTGATAAAAACAGCCATTTGACAATGTTTGAGGAGGGGGGGAAGCCCAGATTAAATGGATATGCTGTGTGTACCATCCAATCCTCACTAGGATGATCTCCCTCCCAGGAGGCCATGCAGAACTCGGGACTAGAAGTGCTGAAATAAGGCATTAAACACACGGATTATGATTTTATGTCACCTGCAGTAAAATAATGAATCCACATACAAAAAGTGTTCATTAATGCATTGTAGATGAATGTTTGCTTCAAGCTGATGCATACTGTCAAATCCAAGGAGATTCAGACCACAAATTTAACAAATGAATCTTTTCCTTAGAGTACAGGATTATATATTACTATGATAAAAAACAGATATATTAATGTCATCCAAAAGTATAGGTATGTGTCTCCAGGCAAATGATAAATGAGAGAAATGGCAAAACAGCTCAAAATAAAGTCAGCAAGTGAAATGTAATTTAAAGGCACGTCCATGTAAGAACTGACACAGAATAACCACAGAGCAAGAAGGTCTTGACACAACACAGAAAACAATGGGGGCCAAATGTGTACTGAGAAAATACATTTAAGGGGCTTGGAACTAGAATTGTCCTGGCAGGCTTATGGACCAAGTGGCATTTAAGGTGAACTACTGGATAAGAAAAGAAAATGGGAGAATGAGGGAGGGTATTATAGGAGCAGAGAAAGAGGATGAGCAATGACATGGAAATTGGAAGGCAGAAGAGCAAATGAGATACACAGGACAGAGCCTGGGAAGGGAATCAGAACTACAGGCCGGGCCCAGCCACACGGAAATGCCAGAGGGAAGGGAGTGAGAGAAGGGGTCTCCAAACACGGTTGCATGCACTCCTCCAACAATAAAATATTTTTTAACATACCACCAATATACATACATTCGTTTACAAAAGTATGTACTTGCATTTTACAAATTATAAATATGTGCCCTCACTCTAAAATACACACTATAAAACATACACAAAAAATGGAAAATGTAGGCCAGGCATGGTGGCTCACGCCTGTAATCTCAGCAATCTGGGAGTCCGAGGCAAGAGTGAGACCCTGTTTCTACCCAAAATAGAAAAATTAGCCAGGCATTGTGGCAAGAGCCTCTAGTCCCAGCTACTCAGAGGATGAGACAGGAGGATCGCTTGAACCCAGGAGTTTGAGGTTGCTGTGAGCTAAGCCGATAGCATAGCACTCTAGCCTGGGGCAGCAGAATGAGACTCAAAAAAGTGAAAAAGAAAAAGGAAAAAAAAAGAAAATAAAATATTCAAGAATAGGATAAAAACATATAAAAGAAGTTATAAGAGTTTCTTCTACACCTGGCAATTCACCTTGCATGCTTATTTTAGGGTCTACTGTTAAGTAGATGATAGAGAGACTGCAGACTTTCGAGCAGGGATGGAGCCTGATAAAAGGAATGTATGAGGATGGCACATCTGGCAAAGGATTGTAGAAAAAATAGTATGCATAGCTAACAGTCTACAGCAGCTACTATGTACCAAGTACTATTCTAAGCACTCCCTATACGGTATCCCGTTTATTCCCCCCAACAACCTTGTGAGATTACCATTCCCTATTTTTTCAACAGGGAACAAGGTACTTACCCAAGTCACAGAGATAATAAGTGAATAGGGAAGAAAAGAAAAAAAAACACTATAATAATAACAAGCCTACAATGCATCAGGATGGACCTAAAACCAGGATTGGAGTCATAGGAAAACAAAAAAGAACTACTGAATTATCAGGGCTTAGCACCCCCATTAGATGTGAGAAAAAGGAAGGGGAGAAAATAAACACTACTCTGAGATTTCAGAATTTCAAGGTTAGTCGGAAGATGAAGGGGTAGAAAAGCTAGACCAGGGGTCCCACCAACAGGCATCACGATTGTTATTTCATTACCAAATTGTTTAACTCTCCTAGTGCCTTTTGCAAACATATTATCAAATAATCACACATAAGTAAAAGAGGAAGTAAGGAGAAAGACTACTAGGTACAAAGCCCAAGGAGTGGAAATACTCTGAAGGCCGAGTGGACGGTGAATATTCAAGAGGCTAATTTCCTTTACCATCCATCAAGGGCGGCAGATGCTGCAGCCACAGCTATACACATGAGAAGCAGCTCTAGCAATATGTGAGCTCTTCAGGGAAGAGAAATTTCTACCCTGTTCCAGGAAGTCCTGTAGGTTATAGGAAAGAAGATTAGAGGAATATCCATGTTTTCTTAACAGAATCTGTCAAAAAATGGAACAGAATGTCACGAAGACAGCAAAATGGAGTTACTAAAGGATGTTAGAAAACCAATGGGTTAGATGGAGAAAAACCCCACGACCTACCCAGGCCCCCAAAAATATTCCAGGATGCTGTAAGGCCTTCTAGAATATATGCACATGAAGAGAAGGAGGTCACTCTCAACCTATGCATTTGTTTTTATAATTCACCTGTTTACAAATGCCATTTACTCTCTAGGTTACTCACTCAAAGTCCCTAGAAGGTAAAAACCTGACTTTTAGAATTCATCCTTCATTCTGCCATGTGGATACTTTATAAAAAGGTATTTAATGATAATAACCAAGGACTGGTCAAACACAGGAATCACTTTCCAAGAGTCACCCAGTGTCATCTTCTTGTCCAAGAAGCGGGCAAGAGGAAGTAGCGAGCATAGAGCACAGGTGCCCGAAGCAATCACACCAGGCTGCTCTCTGTACAGCATGCACCACACTGCTCTTCTACAAGGCCTCCACACGGTTCCTCTGTCTCCATTTCCTAGGCAACTCCTACTCACTCTTCTACTCTGCTGACTCCACAACCCAGATCAGACTCTGCTGTGCAACAATGTCAGAGAACTGCATTCCTCATCTTGGGGAACTTACCTCAGTTTATAAAATGTAAATTCATTTGGAGATCTGTATGATTAATGTCTGTCTCCTTGTCCAGAGAGGCAGCTCTATGATAGCAGAGATTGACTGTCTTTGCTCATCCCTGTATCTTAGAATAACGCCTAGGACAAAGCAGATACTCAATAAATATTTGCTGCCTGAATGAACAAACGAATCTAACCATCTCTCTACCTATCAACCCACCTACCTCTTACTTACCACTACTTAATATAATTTGCTGGCTCCATAATCTTGAGCAAATTACTTAACCTCTCTAAGTCTTATCTGCCTAAAGCACACAGCACATACTAGTGACTACCAGCCACCATTACTGTTATTCCCCAAACTGAACAACACAGCCTTAGCAAGGATTTCCATAGTTCCACCTACAGTATCTGCCAATTTGTCAAATCTTCTCAGCCAATTCCTACCTACCAATGTCTTAGCACAATGCCCCTAATGATAATCAAAGAGGAGTGAGAGCATTGAAGCCTACATCATGAAGTTTTGAATGTTTTTTTAAAATTTGAGCATAGTGGCTGGCACATCAGAGGCTCCTGATGAAAAAAATTAATTAAAACTAAGAAAAAAAAGAGAGTGGAAGGAAGCAATGGAGAAGACAGATAAAGTAAGGTAAGCTGGAGAAGAGAGAAAGCTTTAGCCCAAGACTCATAAGACTTGGATCCTAATTGTGTCTTCCCCTCCAGCCACCTGGCCTGGAACAGGTCTCGTCTTCTCTTGAGGCCTAGTTTTGCCATTCATAAAATGAGGGGGCTAGAATAAATGACCGCTCAGACATCCTCCTGATCTAAATGTGAATAATGTTGCCTAAAAATCTTCAATGTCAAAATGAGTAGTATACAGTTTTATTGGAACTTTTGGGATATTTAGTCTGACCAGTATTCTAAAATACTCTAATATCAAACACCATTCATATAATTAATAATTTAAATAAAAATCGAGACCAAACTGTATATCCTGTAATTTTTTTAGTAAAATTTCCAGTTTTCTAAATTGTATCATGAATAACATCACATAATAAAATGTATGAAATTTTTTAAAAGTTAATACAGGAATAAAAATTTCTAAACATGAGCTACCCAATGAGAAAAGGGGAGAAGAAGTGAGCAAAGGGAGTGAACAAAAGTTGAGCAACTGAGGAGAATTTGTTTACTAAGAGCTAACTCTGTAAAACTCTATTTTAGGCACTGTCATTAAAATTATATAATTTAATCAATTCCAAATGATTGGTATGAATTTCATTTTATAGATTAAGAAACAGATCACAGCAGTTAAATGACTTGCACAAGATCACACAGCTAGGAAAAGCAAAACTGGAATAATAATAAAAATAGCTAATATTTTGGGAGTACTTAATTTCATGCCAAACTCTTCAGATTATAAGAGAGATTATACCATCTAATCCGTAGAGACACTCAATCTGTATGCATTATCTTCAGATTACAGATGAGAATATTAGTACTTAGAGGTTAAGTCTCGGACTCAGGCACCTCCCTGAGCCTGGCACCAAAGTCAGTGCCCCCTGCCATTGTCCTGCAGAGCATGTGCAGGTCTATCTGACCTCAGCTCCACTTTTTCACTTAGTCACACTGCCTCTTCAAAAGTGAACATTCCCAAGGACTTCTAGAGGTTGCTTGGAGTCACAGAGACACATGTGTGGGCTAAAGGCACAAAGAGAGCCCGGCAGACTGAGTGAGCTTCATCCTCAACCTATATGGCAAAGATCCAAGTCCCAATCACACAGGCATACCCCATGGGTGCCCCATTCTCACCAAGGACTTTACTACCAAATCAGGGGCTCCAGAGATAGAAGTCAAGACAGATTGTGCCCTAAAGAGCACCAGACTGGCTGCAGGACTATCTGCAACACACAGGACCAGGACTTCCCAGACAAAAGCAAGGAGGAATCAGCCTGGTTTCTTCTCCCAAACTGGGCAAGGACATCAGGAAGCCCCATTCCTGGTTTGTTTACAGCAGCTCCCTCATCTACCCCAAAGTTCTCTCAATGCTGGATGACTGTTCCACCTTTGTCAAAGCTATAGTCCCAGCTATCCGGGAGGCTGAGGCAGGAGGATCGCTTGAGCCCAGGAGTTTCAGGTTGCTATGAGCTACGGTAATGCCATAGCATTCTAGCCTGGGCAACAGAGTGAGACCCTATCTAAACAACAACAAAAAAACATATTCACTTCGTCCCTCCAGGGCCTCAATGTCATTCTCTGCCCCAGCCCACAATGCTAGCCAACCTGCCTCCACCACCAATAGAATCCTTACTCACCCTCCTGGGCCTAGCTCAAATGCGGCTGCCTTCCTAAAGCACCTTCTCATCCCCTAGTCAGAAGAGGCCGATTCTTCCCTTAGGAGCCATGGCATGGTGCTTATATCTCAACTATTCTAGCCTTCCAAATGTAATATGCTTTGATCGCATGCCTTATACTGCCCACTAAAGAGTAATGAACAAATGATCCTTTCTTATTCTGTTTACATTCCCACATCACCTACTATAGGGCCTGACCTACAGCAAGTACTCAGCATTTGTTGAAAGAAAAAAGAAAAGTAACAGGCATCACTCTTACCATGGACTTTTATATGCCACCAAGGACATCAGACACCATCCAATCCAGATCCCCAAAGAGAAAACAAAACTGAGGAAAAGAAATAACTTTCCCAAGTCACATAGCCTGCTTAGAAACAGAGCCAGGCATTCACAATATTCAGCAAATAGTTATTGAATATTTCCTACCTGCCAGGTGTCATCCTGGGCATTAGGAGCTACTACACTGAACAAAACAGACAAAACTCCTTTCCTCCATGAAGTAGATATTCTAATGGGGGGAAAAATGGGCAGTTAACAGATCGATACATAAAACATACTTCATGGCAAGTGATTTCAATTGCTGCAGAGAAAAAGAAAGTAGGGAAAAAAGACAGTCAGAGCTGGGAAGGGAGATGGCAGTCCAGAAATGGTGCCCAACTCCTGACAGCATTTCTGGGGTTCTCCCTATGGTGCACCTCTTTTCCCAAAGGGAGAACCTTAAACTTAAAAGTCCCCACCATCTCAGGAAGAGGTAATGAAATTTGCTCTAAATACCTGTCAGAGAACTATGATGAAAAGGCAGAGAATAAACATGAAAGCACTCTGAAAATGCTAACTGCAGGTGTTAATAACATTACAACTGCCACTTTCCAAAGCAGTGGTTCTCAACCTTCCTAAGGCCGCGACCCCTTAATACAGTTCCTCGTCTTGTGGGGGGGATCACCACAAAAACTGTATCAAAGGGTCGCGGCATTAGGAAGGTTGAAAACCACTGCTCTACAGCCAGTCTGCAAAGAACCATCATGAGAGGCTGGCTCGTGGGCCCCTGTCTGAGGTGGCTGCTCTGGCTGCGTGCTTGGGCTTCCTGCTGCTGCAGGGACCCAGCAGCACATCAGGCTGCTCGTCACACCTAGAAGCCAGTTGACACCCTGAGAAAAGTCCCTCATTGAGACCAATGCCTCTGCAGATGTTTCCCAACTCATTTCACATTCAAACTCCAAAGCCTCTTTGCACACTTTTAGATTCTTATTAATAACATTTTAAAATGTAGATTGCTGCCTAATCTTAGCTGCGTAATTAAAAAAATAATCTTGCTTCCCTCCCTCCCAGCAAGAAAGGAAACTAGACCCCAGGGCTTCTGCAGCTAAGAATCATACCCTTCAGAAAAGCTAGTAGGAGGCTCAAGTTAGAGGGCTAGGGGCATAAGAGTGGGGAGGGTAGGTGAAGCCAAGAAACGAATCTAATCCCTTGATTTTAGAAAAAATGAAAATGAGGCTCAGGGGAAGGAAAGATCTGCCCAAGGACACACTACACTTTGGCAAAGCCAGAACTAGGATCCTAGTTTCCTGCTTCCCAGTAGACTCTGTCCACTGCCTACTGGGGAAAGGAGGAAGACTACAGACTGTAGGTAAGTCCTCGGAGGGCAGGAACTATCTGTCTCCCTACACAGTGAGCAAAGCAATGTTCACTTTAAGAGAGAGCTATAGGTTTTGGATTCTTAAGGGGATTATGGGAACAAGGTTCAAGTTCTTTCAATTCAATTCAGCCTCACAAACTATCAGAGCAAGGTAGTACCTCAAAAAAGCACTTCTTAATCATCTTCTAGCTGAGAAAAGTGAGGCCCAGAAAGTACTACAACTTATTTCCTTAAGGTCAAATAGTGAGTCTGAAGCTAAGCTGAAGCTAGAACCCAGGCCACCCTGACTGCTAGTACAGCCTGTCCACACACACCTTCTTAGACGAATACACTCATACCTCCTTATGTTCTTTATCACACTTTATAGATACTGCATCTTTTACAAACCTGAATGTTTATGGAAGCCTTGTATTGAGCAAATTTGTCAGCACCATTTTTCCAGCCAGCATATGCTCACTTCATGTCTCTGTGTCACATTTTGTTAATTCTCGTAATATTTTAATTTTTTTTCATTATTCTTATAATATTTGGCATGGTGATCTGTGACCAGTGATTTTTTTTTTCTTGAGATAGAGTCTCATTCTTGTCGCCCTGGCTAGAGTGCAGTGGCATCATGATAGCTCACTACAACCTCAAACTCCTAGGCTCAAGCAATCCTCCTCCCTTAGCCTCCTGAGTAGCTGGGACTAGAGGCACCCACCAGCATATCTGGCTAAGTTTTCTTTTTTTTGGTAGAGATAGGGTCTTGGCTCTTACTCAGGCTGTTCTCACACTCATGAGCTCAACTGATACTCCTGCCTTGGGCTCCCCAAGTACTAGGATTACAGCCACGAGCCACTATACCCAGCCTGATAGGTGATCTTTGATGTTACTATGATAATTGTTTTGGGGTGCCACAAACCACACCCCTACAGATAGTAAACTTAATTGGAAATGTTTTGTGTTCTGACTGATTTACCAAAAAGATGTTCTCCCACCACTCTCCCTCCACTTGGGACCTCCCTATTTCCTGAGACACAACTATATTAAAATGAAGCCAATTAATATCACAAAAATGGCTTCTAAGTGTTCAAGTAAAAGAATAGTCACATCTCTCACTTTAAAATCAAAAGCTGAAGAGGAAAAGAGCCTCCTCCATAACATAAAAGTGCAGGGTAAAGCAGAAAGTGCTGATGGAGAAGCTGCAAAGTTATCCAGGAAATCTAGTTAAGGTCACTGAGGAAGGTGCCTACACTAAATGACAGATCTTTGAGGTAGACCAAACGGTCTTCTATTGGAATAAGAGACCACCAAGGACTTCCACAGCAAGAAAGGAGAAGTCAATGCCAGGCTAAAGCTTCAAATGACAGATTGACTCTCTAGTAAGGGGCTAATAAACTTGAAATTGAAGACCATGCTCATTTACCATTCTGAAAATTTTAGGACCCTTAAGAACTATGCTAAATCTATTCTGCCTGTGCTTTAGAAATGGTACAACAAAGCCTAGACACCAATGCATCTGTTTACCTCATGGTTTACTAAACATTTTAAGCATACTGCTGAGACCTACTGTTCATCTGGCCACCCGAGAATGCTGATGGAGATGTACAAAAGTAATGTTGTTTTCAGCTTGCTAACATGACACCCATTCTGCCTCCATGGAACAAGGACTCATTTTAACTTCCAAGTCTTATTATTTAAGAAAAACATTTCAAAAGGCTGTAGCTGCCATAGATAGTAATCCCTCTGATGGATCTGGGGAAAGTAAACTGAAAACCTTCCGGAAAGGTTTCACCATTCTAGATGCCATTAAGGACACTTATGATTCACATGAGGAGGTCAAAATACCAACATTAATAAGAGTTCAGAAAGAAGTTGATTCTAACCCTCAGGGATGACTTTAAGGGATTTAAGACTTCACTAGAGGAAGTCAATGCAGATGTGGTAGGAATAGCAACAGAACTAGAATTAGAAGTGGACTCCGAAGATGTGACTGAATTGCTGCAATCTCCTGATAAAACTTGAGGGCATGAGCAGTTACTTCTTATGCATGAGCATAGAAAGTGTTTTCTTAAGATAGAATTTATTCCTGTGAAGACACTGTGAACATTATTGAAATGGTAACAAAGGATATAGAATATTACATAAACTTAGTTGATAAAGCAGTGGCAGCATCTAAGAGGACTGACTCTGATTTGGATGCTACAGAGGACTCGTTCAGCAAAGAAAGAGTCAGTTGATGCAGCAAATTTCATTGTATCTAATTTTTAAGAAATTGCCACAGCTACCCCAACCCTTAGCAGCTGCCACTCTGATCAGTCAGCGGCTATGAACAGTGAAGCAAGACCTTCATGTTGATAGCAGGAAGATCACAACTCACTGAAAGCTCAGATGATTTTTGGCATTTTTTAACAATAAGGTATTTTGAATTAATGACACTTTTTTAGGGATAATGCTACTGTACACTTAATAAACTATAGTACAGTATAAAAACAATTTTAATATGCACTGGGAAACCAAAAAACTCATGTGACTCACTTTTTTGCAATATTCGTTTTATTGCTTTGGTCTAGAACCAAAGCTGAAATAGCCCCAAAGCACGCCTGTACCACTCAATTTCTCCAAGTTTCCACTGCTACCTGCTTCACCCAATTACCAAAGGCTTCCTGGGCTTCTTGGCAGGGAAAAACTGCCACATGAGAGGTGAGATCCACATGATCCCTCACTGCCTCCACCCTGGGGATAGCTTTTCAGGAGGCCCACAGGCTGGGTAATTGAAGGACACACATCCCTATCTCCATCTCCTCCAGATCCCCTCCTCTCCTCTCTCTCCCCGGAACCGCCATCCCTAGCCCTGAATATCACTTTCAGTTTTTGTTCATTGCAAAAGATCATCAGCAGTTTCCATTTCTGTGAAGTTACAAAAAGGAAAAAAAAAGGAGGAAAGAAAAAAGGCCAAGCATTGCACCCAGCTGTTGGTGAGGCCGAGTTTTCCACTGATGACGATGACTCATAGTGCCCAAGCTGAAGGCTAGAGCTGGGAATGCGACTTTGGAGAGTCAGCACAGCCAAGGGAAAGCCGCATTTCCCAAGCACGCCTAAACCTGCAGAGAAGAGCTGCTTGTTTGAGTTCCTTTGGTAAAAATCCTAGTACTCGGCCATGGGAACACAGCTCCCCCTGCAGATCACCCTGAGGCCTCACAGGAGTAGGACCAGGGACACACCACACACCAGAGCCAATGAATTCTGCAAAGCCCACCTGCTACCTAAATCAATGTGGTTGTATTAAGAAGTCAGGGTCCCACCCCTGAAACTCCCATAAATCCCCCAACCCTCCCCCCAGAAATACAATTTGCATCCTTGGCTTCCAAAGAGAAACCTGCTTTCAGTAAATGAGAGGCCCAAATTAAGATCTCCAAATAGGGGAGACAAAAGTTGCTATATTTGGGTAGGCAAAAGCCTGCTATCTTTGGGTAGGCAAATAATTGACCCAGAGGCAGGAGCAGAGAGCAAGAGAACTTCATCCTGGGATGCCAGTTTGTGGTTAACCAATGAGAACATCTTGGGACATGACTCTGGATGGTGTCTCTCAAATTTACTCTAACCCACCCCTGGAAAACTATCTCAGGTTCTTGACAGTTAAGTATAAAAGACCTGTTAGGGTCATAATAAGGCTGAACTCATGGATAAAGAAGAACTCTCCCACCCCATATTTGAGAACCCTGCAAGGGTGAAACTGAGCAGCAAAACACTGATTCAGAGGAGGTAACACCCCCTTGGCCCACCATCAGTGGTTTAAGGACTTACCATGTGCATCAGCATCAGTAATCAGCATCACCAAAGGAAGCCACTGAGGAGAACCCATTATGTTCAAGGACCCACCAGGAAAGAGAAGATAATCAGGAGACTTGGAGTCCCAGTAATATCAAAACAGGGGGTTGAGAGAGGTTTGGGATTGAAGTCCACTGTCAAGGCTGGTAGGTGGTGTGACAGGTGCTATAGTTATATTCACATGACTTATCTGGAGGTCTACAGCCTCATGGTATGAAAAAGGAAGGGTCCCACGGAAGGTCGACAGTGGGGCAGCCTGCCTTTCCCTTCCATATCTGCTAATCTCCCTCCTGTTCTGTTCCCTGCTCCCATCTGTCCCCCAGGCCCCAGAATAAATACCCTCTACAAGTAGCCCACCTGTCAAGAACCTCGAAGTCACCAATATGCCCTTTTGTAAAAACCTGACACAGTTTAAACTACCTCCCATGGTGTTCACATTTGGCTCCACCAGAGACAGTGACCACCAAAGCTATAGTACTTTTCTTGGAGAGGCTGACTTTTCCTCAGCCAGGGCCTGGAAGAGGCATCTGCTGCTCAGGAGTTTTCATTTCATAGGCTCAGCTCCAACCAAATCAGCAAAGCACTGTTACTATGGACCATCTGCCAGGACCCGGAAACAGCCCTGTTACATAAAGGGGCTAGTATAATGAAATTTATTAAACTGGATTCTTTCTCCATGAAGGAGACAAAGCACTTTAAGTCTCTCCTAAAAGAGGCAATGGAGGGCTGTGGAGGGGCCCTGGACAATTGGTTCTAATCCTAGCCCTGCTATCTGTTAGCTGTGCAACCAGAAGAACAAATCATCTTCTCTCCCTGGGCTTAGGTATCCTCAAATTTCAAATAAGGAAGAGATGGTCCCTTCCGGGTTTAAAATCCCATGATTTTTTATTGTTTTCACAAAAAAAAAAAAAAAAAAACTAAGTTTACCTTGTTATTAATTTTATACTATAGGGTTAATTTTCTTTAAAAAAAATAATAATAATACTCTCACATCTGTGAACTGAAGAGAGAAGTGGTGAGTATAGCCCAGTATAGACCCTGGAGCTGGCTGGAGGAGAAAGGGCACCAAGGAGAAACTAAAGGTCTAAGGTTAGGACCTTCTAGCAGCCCAGGCAGGAGAGGCCCATGCAAAACTCAAAGTAAGAATGTGGCCTGGGAACAGTACTAGTCATGTCCCCACGCAGACAGCACTTCCCAGTTTAGAAAGTACATTCACATCCACGCTCTTATTTGGCCCTTACAACACCCCCAAAGTTGACCAGACAATGTTGACCCCCATCTCACGCTGAGCAAAGTGAGGCTAAGTAACTAGGTCGCGTGAGCCCAGGTCTCTTAATCTCTTCTCAGTTTCTTCATGAATAAAATGGGAGTGAGTCTTACTCAGCAATTTTTTAGTATAGATTAAATAGATGATGTATGTAAAGCCCTGGTAAAACATCTGGCACACAGTGTGTCCTTGATAAAAAATAAGTAACCCCTTCCGGGCAGTGCCTGTGACTCAAAGGAGTAGGGCACTGGCCCCATATACCGGAGGTGGTGGGTTCAAACTCAGCCCTGGCCCAAAAAAAAAAAAACTGCAAATAAGTAACCCCTTCCTCACACACCTCCATCTCCTCAGGGAGGTGTAGGGAGAAGCACCAAGATTGCTCATTTTTAGGCCCTTGAGAAATACTTCAAGGGCCAGGAGTGATGGCTCATGCCTGTAATCCCAGTGCTTGGAAGGCCGAGGAGGGTGGATTGCCTGAGCTAACAGGTTGGAGATCAGCCTGAGTAAGAGCAAGACCCTGTCTCTGAAAAAAAAAAAAAAATAGCTGGGCGTTGTGGTGGATGCCTATAGTCCCAGCTACTTGGGAGGCTGAGGCAAGAGGACTGCTTGAACCCAAGAATTTGAAGTTGCTGTGAGCGAACACACCATGGCACTCTACCGAGGGTGACAAAGTAAAACTTTATCTCAAAAAAAAAAAAAGAAATACTTCAAGATGAAAGGTAACTTTATGGCTTCCTAAGTGACCTTCTACATGGCCCATAACAGCTTTCCAGAAGAAAGACCAATGAGCTGGTTGACTCTAGTTGCCACCCATCTTATGGATTCTCAGTCACCCCAGCTCCTGGAGGGAGGGACTCCCCTAAGAACCCTCAATCTCAGCCACCAAGATGGGATCTGAAGCAGGAAGCAACATGCAACCTCAACAGGAGTCTGCAAGAGCCACCGGGGCCAGGGTCTCTCCCCTCACTGTTCACGTTTCTCACATGCCCACTCCCTCCCTCCCCTGCTCATAGAGGAAGGCCTAACAAGGACCCACTCTCAGTACACCCAAGTTTCCAGGCACTTCGCATCTAGTCCATGTCCACTAGGGTGCACATCTCACTTCTACAGCTTTGCTCACAGCATTCCTTCTGCCTGGAATGCCCTCCTCTCCTCTCTGCCCATGCAACACATATTTGTTGAAAAAAATGAGTGAAGGCATGAAGGAAGGAATTGTGAATGAGTATATGATATAATACTGCCTCATGAGGCAGACAAATTAGATTATGGTTCTTATCTTCTGATGAGGAAATTCAGGCCCAGAGAGGCTAAATGACTTGCCCAAGATCACACATAGAACAGTTGGCCAAATCAGAACTTGAACATAACCCTTCAGGGTTCTTTTGGCACATCAGGCTCCCTCCTAAGGTAAAAAGTCACTCTCAGATTGGGAAAGAGCTGGTTCTTCCAAGATTCCTCAAAATGGGCTGCTTCCTCCTTGGCACACTGAGAGCACTGTAAAGCACTGGCTGCTGCTATCATTACTGCGCACTCCCACAGGACAGGCAAGGTCCCCTGAGAAAGGGCAAGCAATGTGACATTTGTCAAGAACCTAAAAATGGTGGTAAACTTACAGGCCAGTAACTTAATGCTCATTTGTAGAGAGCTACTAGAACAAATCAATCTCCACCAGAACAGAGGAGAATTCCTTGAATGGAAACTGAGCCCTCTGCCAGGGACCTCCAAGCCCTTCCCAGAAGCATGTGGTGAGTCTGCAGCATGGCTAGAGCTTCTGACCACTATGGACAGATGAGGCAGCTGAGGACCCAAGGCAAGGCTTTGAAGACACAGAAGCAAAGCTTATCTCAAAACCCTGGGGTACCAGACATCCCTGTCAGCTCCCTAAGGCTCTGCTCGGGCTTCTCTGAGATGGTGGGAAGAGGGCAAAGCCATAGTATGCACCTCCTGAGCACAGCCGCCGCAAATGATATAGCTTCCATGTCCTGAAACACCTGCCATCCCATTCCACCAGCACTCACTGAACCTCTTCTCTGCATCAGGAGACATCCAGGGGTGAATAAAACAGACCAAGACCCTAATTTTGTGGGGTTCACATTCAGTTAGGAGTGACAACAAATAAGTAAACAAATAATGACACCATGATTTCAGGCAGCAAAAACTGCTATAATGAAAAATAACGCAGAATAGGGAGTACAGTGTGAGAGATGACATTTGGACAAGAACCAAAGTGAGGAAGTGAGGCAGTGGCTAGGTGGGAATCAGAAAGAGAGAAGCACTGTTGGCAGAAGAAACTGTTAGAATACAGGCACAGAGAGGAAAGTTGTTTAACCATTTCTCAGAGGGCTTGATGCTAGCAGCCACCACTCCCTAACCTGCTTCTGTTTCAAAAGTCTCCTCCCTCTAGCAGGTCCCCACTACAACTCTCCCACAAGCTTTCTCCAGGGAAGAGAGATAAAATACTTGTTCCTCCCTGCCCTAAAGCCTAGGACACAGCTAGGGACTGAATGTTTGTGTCCCCGCAATTCATGCCCTGAAACCCTAACCTCCAAAGTGAGGAAAGTGGGGCCTTTGGGGGTAATTAGGTCACGAGGGTGGCACCCTCATGGATGGGATTAGTGCCCTTATTAAAGAGCCCCAGAAAGCTCCCTCACCCCTTCTGCCACATGAAGACACAGTGAGAAAAAGGTCATCTATGGATCAGGAAGTGCACCAACACCAGACACCAAATCTGAAGGCACAGTCCCTCCAGCACTATGGGAAATTCGTTTCTTTTGTTTATAAGGCAGCCATTCCACAGTGCTTTGTTAGAGAGTCTGAATTAAGACAGACATTCACTACATTTCCTGTGAGGTCACTTTGAGGGGAGGTAGCATGATGAAATGAGCATGAGCTTTGACATCAAACAGAGCAAGCTTCAAGTGCCTGCTTTGCTTCTTAAATAACTGTGTAACTTTAGACAAGCCACTCAGCCTAAGGCTCCATCCTCACCTGGAATGCAAGGGGAATGACCCCCTCAGGGGGATATAAGGAGCATGTAAGTGGCAGCACCTGCCAGAGCACCTAGTATACAGTAAGTGCTTTGCAAACACTGTTCCCCTGCCCCACCCTGACCCCCAGGATTTTAAAAAGTAATTATTTGTTGTTTTTCAACCAATTGTGCTAACTTTTGTCTGCAGCATGCTTCTGCAAGCGCCTAGGTCTGCCTATCTGTTGAATGTGGGGCTTAAGTGATGACCTCTGATTCTATCCATGGCACATCATGAAGGCAGGCCTTGGCCCAGAGAACTGGAGAACACTGGGCAGAGCAGAGGGAGCAGAAAAAACAATGGACACCGCCCTTGCCATTGGTGGAGGTTGGAAATCATAAGAACGGACCCCCAGAGAAAGCAGGAAGAAGGCAGAGAGTTACTGCTGTGCCTATCCCTTCCCACATCTGGCTCGTGGGCCCTCGCTTCCTGGCTCTCGTGGTGCCAGACTATTCTCACTTCCTCTGGAGAGCAAGGACTATCAGGTATTAACTCATGGTGAGGCCTTGGGCAGGTGCCTTCATACAAAAAGTGCCAAATTGACCTCTAGGGGTCCTTTTAGCTCTGACCTTGCTAATCCTGACTTTGGATACTGCCTACCAGCCTCATCCCCAGGGCTGTCTGCCTGCCCACTGCTGCCATCTGGTGGCTCTCTAGGCCCAGCTGCACTTGGCGTTGGCCAGGCCCCAGGCAAGCCCTTTGTGTAATGCACACACTTCAAAAGAGTCAGTCTTGCTTCTACTTCAGGTGGACAGACTCTGCACTTCTTGAGCCCACAGATCACTGAATAGTCATTCATTGCCAAACACAAAAACCAAATATGATACTAGAACTTCATCTCTCTGGTAGAGATGACAAGTGCAGCTGAGAGCCTGACCTCCCTCCCCAAAGACAGGAAGTAACCTGCCTAAGGTCCCACAGCTGCCTGGCTCCCAGACCACTGCTCAGTTCTACTTTACTACAATTCTTAGGGCTGGTGGGCATCTGCAAACCAAATATAAAGTCAGCCTAGGGCCAAGAGGCAAAGACATTGAAAGGTAGGAAAAAACCCGCCAGAATTCCTCAAAAAATGATAAGGTATGAGACACATGAACAAGCTATGAACTGCTTGCAGAAAGTGACTGAAAATAAAAACTTGGGGTAACCTTGGAGGTCATCATTCATAAGAACACCTGCAGGGTCTTCCATTAACCAGCCGCTAATCTTGGATCCTAGACACAGTCTGGATCCTAGACTAGGCACCATTAAACCATGGGGAAAACACACAGCAGTAGCCTCAAGTGCTTCCCACTGCCAGACATGAGCTCCCTAGGGAGGGCCTGTCTTTTCTTCTCTATCTCTAGGCCTCTCAAGATCTGGGAAAAGGAGCTCAGTAAAGGTGTATACAGGTGGATCCCTTAGGTTCCTACTCAGTAATGAGAGCTGTGCACTCTTTGTGACTCAACTCATCACACCCTAGGTTACATCCATAGCCTTCTAAATTCCATGGTGCAAACCCTAAAAAAAAAATACTGTGTAATTTTAAGTAGGTCACCTGCCTGTTCAGTCGTCTATCATCTCACATCTGAAACATAATGAGGTATTATTCACGACCTGCAAACTCCTTTTAATTCTAAAGTGTTAGAATTTGAAACACCCCAGGCAAATCAAGGCTACCTACCCTTCACCTGCAGACAAGAGTGGCTCCAACATTGGGAAAGGGGAAACTAAACAATGATTCCCTCTAGTGGTTCAGTGCTGCCACTACACCCTCCAGCTCAGAGCACCTATTTCTAAACTCCTACTCAATTTCATCCTAAACTCTGAATAACAGACATCAGCCTGCAGCCAGGGGAGCCAAAGTGCACAGGGGCAAGACAGAAAACAAGGAGGCCAGGCTCAAGGAGCTAATGAGGCCTCTTAGCTGCTTTCACAACAATGGAGAAATTCCCCGTCTTTTGTAACAAATATTTTGGAGCTCAAAGGACCTTTTGTGACCTTCAACTCCCCTCTTCAGAGGAGGAAATTGAGGCTCAGGGATATGCAGAAGGGACTTGCCCAAAGTCACAAAGCTGACTCATGACTGAGCCAAAAATAGATGACCACTTTCCTGCCTCCTGCTACAGTATCTTGCCTCTTTTCTATGTGACCTCCCAACTGAGGCCCGGAGAAGTGACAAGTCAAGGACATAGACACAGGAATGCATGGCAAAGGGGCCAGTCCCCTACAATGACAGATAAGCAATTTTATTTATTAACTTTAAAACAGCATTTATGGGGCATATAATCAGATTGCAAATTACATATTCAGCATAAAAAAGAAAAAAGAAAACAAAATTCACTCATAATCCCACCAAGTAAAGATAATATTCTGGCATATTTCCTTCTAGTCTTCTCTACATAAACATCTTTTTTTTTCCTAACAAATTAGGAGTTACAGTATAGTAACATAGTGTAATCAATTTTTTTTTATTTATTAGGCCCTGAGCATATTCCTGTCATTAAATATCTTTCTAAAACATTCTATTTAATGACTACATAATACTGTAACATATGGCTCTGGGATAATTTATTTAGCCTATCTCCCTTCAACTTCATTTGTTTTTATACATTTGTTTTTGTCACAATATATTGAGAATGCAGTGAATGCCATTATACTTAATCTTTGAACACGGCTATGACTATTTCCTTAGGCTAGTTTTATTTTTTATAGGATAGAATCTCAGAACTGGAATGGCCCCTAAAGATCATTATACTCATAACCTCCTATTGGCCAGATGGGAAAAAGGGGGCCAGAGAGTTTACTGTCTTGCCAGAGGACAAAGAGAGAAAGAGAATCAACTCTCAAACTCTCCACTTACTAAACTGTGACCTTCTCAAAGTCCAACCACAATTTCATGCCCTTTCCTGACCATCCTTGCCCACACTGACCCCTCCTTCCCCTGAAATCCTAGAGCCCGCAGTGTCTAGGCCACTCCTGCGGCCCCTGGCCATATTCCTTTTATTCTCCTATTAAATATTTAATTTGCTCATCCAACCACAAGCTTCCTAAAGGTAGTTCTGGATTTTATATGTCCCTGTATTCTATAACATAGTGCTATATACATCTAGGCGAGCTTTCCACAAATACCTGCTGAAGGACCAAGATAATCAAGAACTTCCTTGCTTGGGAAAATGCAGTATCACTGGCAAAAGCTGGGGAAAGATGTTTCTTTGATGAGTAAAAGTAGTTTAATTAGAGAATTCTGAGATACAATGCATACGACTTGAAATTAGAAGAGCAGGCTTAGGAGGTTTAGGAACAAAAGACTGGGTCCAAGTTTTAGCTTTGCCCATCTACGTGAGCCAAGGCAATGAAATTAACCACTTGGGGCCTCAACTGTGAAGTACTTTATAGTGATAACAGGGGTCCAAAAGGAGTGTTAGAATTTGAAACACCCCAGGCAAATCAAGGCTACTGATTTGCTGTTGTATTATCATAAATAGATATTGTATTATCAGCCAGTCAGGATTGCTGTTGTATTATCATAAATAGAAATTCGGCTCCTTCTGTGAATCCCAGAATGGCCTCCTGAGCCTTGCTCCTAGGGAACCATCTCCTAATTTCTACTCCACAAACATATCCTTAAGGGAATATGACCTGTGGCACACTTTTCGCATAATCAAGAATCAGTGTTTTCTTTTTTTTTTTTGAGACAGAGCCTCAAGCTGTCACCCTGGATAGAGTGCCGTGGCATCACAGCTCACAGCAACCTCCAATTCCTGGGCTCAAGCGAGTCTCTTGCCTCTGCCTCCCAAGTAGCTGGGACTACAGGGACCCACCACAACGCCCGGCCATTTTTTGGTTGCAGCCGTCATTGTTGTTTGGCGGCCCGGGCTGGATTCGAACCCGCCAGCTCAGGTGTACGTGGCTGGCGCCTTAGCCCTTTGAGCCACAGGCGCCGAGCCAAGAATCAGTGTTTTCTTGAAGAACTTCTCACACAGAAGGAACCATAATTCTTGGTTCAGGTCCCTGGGTTTGACTAGTTAAGTCACTCACATTTCCTTGCTATGTCTGGAGAGATTATAACATGGGAAGAGCAAGGGGCCGAGAGCCATGAGACTTGAGGTCTGGACCTAGCTCCTTCTTTCACTCCCTATGCCTCCCCTCTTTAGTCCTCAGTTCCCCTCTCTCTAAACTAACAATTCAGGCCAAATGATCTCTAAGTTCCTACCCATGACTGACATTCTAGGGATTCTAAGATAAAAACCAATGACTTATTATAATAATAAGCAGAAACTATCTATTTCAAAATGGTCCTTTGGGGCCGGACACGGTGGCTCACGCCTATAATCACAGCACTCTGGGAGGCCAAGGCGGGTAGACTGCTTGAGCTCACAGGTTCGAGACCAGCCTGAGGAAGAGCAAGACCCCATCTCTAAAAATAGCTGGGCCTTGTGTCAGGCAGAGGCAAGGGAATCAATTGAGCTCAGGAGTTTGAGGTTGCTATGAGCTATGACGCCATGGCACTCTACCAAGGTGACAAAGTGAAACTCTGTGTCAAAAAAAAAAAAAAATTAGTCTTTGGCCTCAGTTTGACTTTCACTCACTGGGTTTTCAAAGTTCTAAAGCACATGCATTATGAATGCCAAAGCACCTGCTTTAAAAAGAGACAACAGGGTCAGAATCTCCCTGAACTCAGTTGAGGTTTCATGATACATGGTCCCAAAGAAGACGGAGTAATGTACACTGTCACTCGATTCTAAAAAGGACTTTGGCCCCAAAACAGAAAAATCAGCATTAAATATATTTATAAACTCCGTTTAGTGTGAATCAATGGCTGGGCTTGGATTGCACTAATGATTAAACATCAAATGCAATAAAATATTTCTTGGTCTGTGACACCTGAAGAAAGGAGAGTAGAAGAGAGGTGGTCCCTTCTACAAGTATCATGTGATCATGCAAGTCCCCTGTTTAGCGGAACAAACAAATAAAAAATAGCTCAATCAAAAGGATGTAACTAAAAATCAAGAGGACAGTGAGAGAAGGGAAAAAATGTTTACTAAAAAGCAGAATAGGATTTCTAGCATAAAGGCTGCCATAAAATCACTTTCTCTCCTCTTGGTTTCAGTTTTCTCATTTGCAAAGTAAGGAGGTTGCTTATCCATCTCTGATTCTCTAAAACTTTCAAGACTCTAGTCTAGGGCTTTCGTAGGTGACACTAAAGAAAGTAAAGAATGTCAAAGAACTCTCTGTTTCTGGTCTCACTTTGTCAGTCCATATCCCTTGCGAGTATCTACTCTGGGATACTGCTTGGTCCAAGGAAAACTTCCAGCATCCCCAAAACAAGTGGATTCTAGCCATTCTGACCAACCCCACACTGAAGTCTGGATCTTGTATAAATCATCCTCCCTGAAATTCTAATAAATCTCCAGTGACTAGCACGTAACATTTATAAGCACTGATCTTCCTTCACTCTTCAGGAGAATCCTGAACCAACCTGTGACCTATCCAGAGAGATTCACATCACAGAGATAAGAGGAGACAAAAAGAAAAAAGAGGAGAGAAAGAGGAGAAAAGAGAAAAGAGGAAAAAAGGAGCATCTGACCTCCAGAGAACTCAGGAATTTCCAAAAGGGCAGAGGAATCTTTACATGTATTAAAACACATATGAGCCCAGTTCCATGCTAGATGCTTTAATACACAATCTAATTTAATCCTCATACCAGGTCAGCAATTATCCCCATTTTCCTACTGAGGAAATAAGCTCAAAGTTTACTCAGTTGTCCAACATGCATTGAGTGAGCAAAAAGGAACATGGCCCCTGCCCTCCTGGAGCTTACAGTCTAGTGGGAGAGGGAATTAATCAAAGAATCCTACCCCAAAACATAGCACAATGAAGAGGTTTATGATGCTATGAGACAGATAAAAGGGAAAACAGAGTAGTTCACAATATCGAGAAGTCTCCCTGAGGAGGAGATGACTAAGTTTAGGTATAGGAGGGAAAAAGGATTTAAGTAAGTCAAAATGAAGAAGGGTACAGGGACAAATATGCCAAACAGAGGTAACATCTGGGTGCAAAGGCACTATGGTGGAAACACATGATGTGGTCAAGGAGCCAAGCAAAGGCCAGAGTGCAGATCAGATAGGGATCAAGAAAGGGGGCTTAATTAAACTGAAAAGCTTCTGTACAGCCAAGGAGATAACAACCAAAGCAAATAGACAACCTCCCCAATGGGAAAGGCTATTTGCATATCAATTTTTATTTATTTTTGAGTCAGTCTCATTTTGTTGCCCTCAGTACAGTGCCGTGGCGTCACAGCTCACAGCAACCTCTTGGGCTTAAGCGATTCTCTTGCCTTAGCCTCCCAAGTAGCTGGGACTATAGGTGTCTGCCATAATGTGCCTGGCTATTTTTTTAGAGCCAGAGGTCTTGCCCTGGTTCTGTCTCTGTCTCTGGCTCAGGCTGGTATTGAACTCTTGAACTTAGGTAGTCCACCCACTTTGGCCTCCCAGAGTGCTAGTAATTTATCAATTTTTACAATGGTTATTGTGTTCTTGTCATGTCTGAAAATCTTTGCTTAGCCCAAGTTTTGAATATGTCACCCTTTTCACTACTAAAATTGTCTTAACATTTATGGTTTATGTCCCATTTTGAATTTGTGAATGTGTTGAGATAGGAATTGCATCAGTCTTTTCCCCGTGTACTATCTAGTTATTCCAGCATCATATATTGTAAAGACTTTTTCTCACACCTTTGTTGAAAATCAAATAAGCATGAAAATATTCCTGGGTGCTCTGCTCTGTTCCAGTGATCTGTTTGTTGATTCTTACCTAGTATCATATTGTCTTGGTTGCTGTATCTTTAGCCTTTAAGTCAGTTTAGAAGTCACTTTAAGTCCTTTTCCTCGATTCTTTAAGATTGCTTTGGCCCTGTAGTCCCAGCTACTTGTGAGACTGAGGTAAGAGAATCGCCTATGCCCAGGAGTTGGAGGTTACTGTGAGCTGTGACGCCACAGTACTCTCCCGAGGGTGACAAAGTGAGACTCTTGTCTCTTAAAAAAAAAAAAGAAAAAGAAAGTAAGATTGCTTTGGCTATCCAAAGTCCTTTGCATTTCCATATGCTTTTAGAATCACCTTGTCAGTTTCTACACGTGCATGACCTTCTAAATTTTGATCTCATGTACATGTACCTATTGTTATTTTGGGTTCAATAAATCCCTTTTCTTCCATAATCATTTGTAATGGTATTAGAAGTTTTTTTTTGTTTTTGGACAGACAGAGTCTCACTTTATCACCCTTGGTGGAGTACTGTGGCGTCACACAGCTCACAGCAACCTCCAACTCCTGGGCTTAGGCTATTCTCTTGCCTCAGCCTCCCAAGTAGCTGGGACTACAGGCACCCACCATAATGCCCAGCTATTTTTTTGTTGCAGTTTGGCCAGGGCTGGGTTTGAACCCACCACCCTCGGTATATGGGGCCGGCGCCCTACTCGATGAGCCACAGGCGCCACCTGGTATTAGAAGTTTTGATTGGAAGGTTCTTATATTAACTTTTAACCAGGGCTCTTGTGATAGAAACTAAAAATATTCTATTACATTCTCAAACTAGATTACCATCTTATGATTTGAATTCTCCGTATGTTTAACCCACAGATATAAAAATCAGAAACTAATTGGAAAGTCATTATATGATTAGTCAATAGTTTTCCTAAAAACTGACAATGAAAACCTGCCGGGATTCTTATTTACATTGTTTAATGTGAAAAGATATGCCATGTTTTTAATACATTATGTCTCCACTGTTCGTCTAAAATGTAGAGAAATGTTATCACTCCATGCTTAAAGTGAGAAGGATTTTGAACTGATTTTTATGAAACCTCTTTTTTTTTTCAATTACAGGGCGTCATCGTTGCATTGGGGAAAATTTTGCTTATGTTCAAATTAAGACAATTTGGTCCACCCTCCTTCGTTTATATGAATTTGATCTCATTGATGGATATTTTCCCACTGTGAATTATACAACTATGATTCACACCCCTGAAAACCCAGTTATCCGTTACAAACGAAGATCACAGTGAAAAAGGCTGCAAGGAACTAATAATGTGATACATCACCGCAAGCTGCAAAAGCAGTTGAAGAGAATGGAGTTTATGAAATTACTATGACATAGCAGACTTGTTTTTTTTTTTGAGCGTGTGATTCTAAAAGCCAGTTCAACTTAATGGTTTTAATATTTGATTAACTGAATGGTTCTATCATCTAATGGCATTTGATACGTTTCTAACAGTTTTGATACTTACCACCTACATGTGCTTTAAGGAAGTTTATTTAGTAAAAAAATTGTTTATGGGGTCTAGATAATTGGTAGATCCTAAATTATAGTTTCCCAGGTAGTAATTTTAAGAGCATGGACAGTTTTTGGCATGTAAGTTCAGAGTATTTAAATCTATACTAGTCCTGCAAGGTATTAAAATTAGTTTAAAAAACACAATGAGATAAAAAAGCCATAGGTTATTCATTTATCTGGGCAATTTTGTGTGTCATGATGGGAGGGTAAGGAATAAACTCACATCTAAAGCCTTGAATAAAAGAGAATATTGTTTTGGTATGATGATAGCAGTGCAGCTGTATTTTGAAAAGTATGTATATCCTTTTGAGATTTTAACTGAAAACACTGCTTATATGAAATTGAGAGAAGTCTAGGATAATACTTGATAATATCGCCTGAAAATAATGTAATTATCAATGCTAACGACTGCTCGTGTATCTAGATTTAATTACTTAATACATATTTATAAATATGTATCTGGTTCTACAAGGTCACATTCACAAAAGTTTCTTTAGGGGATAATTTATTTTTTCTCTTTGGGTCAAGGTTATTTCCTGCTTCGTTTCTGTTACTCTGTTGATTAAAATAATTAATAAACTTAAAAAAAATACAAAATGTGACATCAGGGAACTCTGGCTTTAATTAAGATAAGGTAATATAAAGCAGGGTCCTTGGGAACAGTATGATAGGTCATGTTTTAAAGCCTAGTCAGGAATCAACTTACCTCAAATTATAACTGAAGGCCCAACTATGTGAGGTATCTGTAATTTGACTACATAGAGTTTTTACTAGGTTAGGCCAAGTGTTTTTCTTTATGTGTATGATAGTCCTGTATAAAAAGCTAGAAGACTGATGAACTGTAATTGTAAAGGAAGAAATCTCTTCTTTTAGCCAATTTTCACATTAAAATCTTCTTTGAGAAAAGTAGACTCTGTATTCATGGATTTTAAAGTATTTGCTTTAGTGAGTAGAGTTCAGGGAATCTGGGGCTTTGAGTGGGGAAAGTTGTATCTTTATTTCCATGAATTTCTAATTACAATTTAGTATTTCCTTCAGTTATGAATTCAGACAATAATATTAGTACCATTATAAATCAGAAATTTTAGTATAATATTACAGATTTTGCAGATCTCTTAATCTTTTGTTCTCATCACTTTGAAATTAGTAAGTAATCTAATTACTACCAGATTACTAAGATCTAGTAACCTACTGCTAGACCTCATTTGATGCTTTAATCTTATGTATATAATTTAAAAAGTTTGACTTATTTTTATATAATTGGAATCCTTTTGCAATCCTATGTATTTTATATTTTCAAAACCCTTACTCTGGCTCGGCGCCTGTGGCTCAATGGGCTAAGGCGCCAGCCACGTACACCTGAGCTGGCGGGTTCGAATCCAGCCCGGGTCCGCCAAACAACGATGGCTGCAACCAAAAAAAAAAAATTGGCTGGGCGTTGTGGCAGGCGCCTGTAGTCCCAGCTACTTGGGAGGTGGAGGTAGGAGACTTGCTTGAGCCCAGGAATTGGAGGTTGCTGTGAGCTGTGATGCCACAGCACTCTATCCAGGGTGACAGTTTGAGGCTCTGTCTCAAAAAAAACAAAACAAAACAAAAAACCCTTATTCTGAGAAGGGATCTAGAGTCTCACTAGACTGGTAAGTTAAGAACCTGAGGTAAGGCTAGTCTGTTTAGTAAATAGTTTTAGACTTTAAGAGGTTCAGTTTTTGACTAATTACTGAGAAGCATGATTAAGTGTGATCACAGAGGCTTAATGGTCAAATAATAGGCGTGAACCCAGTTTGATAGAGCTTTTGTCCACTTGGTCTTTTTTCTCTCTTATCCCCTACAGCAGAATAGCCTTGAATGGCAAGGCAGCCATTCTAGCTGAAAAAGGTTTTTACTCAGCCTCTTTTTGGAATCCTGCTGCTTACAAGAAAGTTTTAGTTTGGCCCTTTGTATCTGAGGATGTATCTGCATCCTCCGATTCAACTAACTGCACACTGAACATATATTATCCTTTTATTTTGTATTTTAAAATATCAATTATATAGAATTTATATGAGTAATCTAAAGATGATTTAAAGCACACGGGAGGATGTGCATGGGTTATATGCAAACACTACATCATTTTAAAAGTGACTTGAGCATCCAGAGTTTGGTATGGGGGTGTCCCATGGATACATGGACAACAGTAAATAGAAAATTTTGAGAATGTACAACTTGTTACAGTGCTTGTTTGTGTTGCCATAAATTACAGAACATCAAGTAATAAGACAATTACCTCTGGATATAAGCATCAAATACTATTCCTCTTACTATTTTAATAATTTACTAAGGGGAGGAGTGCAGATAAATGACTTTGGGATTTGTATTATATCTGTAAGAGCTTCTCAATCTGTATTTGGCTTGGACAGCAGGAATTCTGCTGTGCATTGTGATGAAGATTCTTTTATTTTTTGTTTTATTTTTTAGTAGAGACAGAGTCTCACTTTATCACCGCCGGTAGAGTGCCGTGGCGTCACACAGCTCACAGCAACCTCCAGCTCTTGGGGTTAGGCAAGTCTCTTGCCTCAGCCTCCTGAGTAGCTGGTACTACAGGACTACAGGCGCCCGCCACACGCCCGGCTATTTTTTTGTTGCAGTTCAGCTGGGGCTGGGTTTGAACCTGCCACCTCGGTATATGGGGCCAGTGCCTTGCTGACTGAGAGTCACAGGCACCACCCTGAAGATTCTTTTAGTTAAGTGATTTCTGCAGTATCTTAGCCCTGGATTTGTAAGGACACATCTTTGGATACAGATAACAATGTAATATAGTAAATATGGATAAATTGAGACAATACCAATATAGCTTTTTAAAAATAGTACAAATAGATGTAAAGTTGATAACAAAGGCATATGCAAAACTTCCTTTGGAGGGAGAGAAAAACCCCAACGTATCTAATTGTAAGATTAGGACAACTTTCTCTCCAAATCCTAAGTCATACATACTACATGTTTGTGATAAGTAATGAAATGATATGTGCCAAGAACTACGGCTCAGTTAAAAATGAAGAAGGTTCAAATACAGTGTGGTGAAAATGGTGAAGTCATTTTTATTTCAGTACTTGACAAAATACCCCATAAAATTCAAAACTTCTACCATTATACAAAAATAGGTCTCTACAAGTGATATTATCTGTCTTCATCACCAGTAGCAAATATATTAGGCAGAAACAGGTAACTTCAGTAGCCTTGTAAGAAGTGCAGGACACCTCAAGCTACACATTCAGCAGTATTATAATGTGTAAAGTTTCATCTTTTCATCCATTTGATAAATACACAAGGTTTATAATTTAACGTTTTAAATTAGCATTCCACAAATATACATGTAATTTAATGATTACTGTGCATGAATACATGCACAATGTTTATATATACAAATTCCAGTTTGTTTTCATGTTCTGGTGAGGGATTTGTATACAATCAGAAGCTGTGTGTGTACTGGTCCCATTGAATATTCACAATACAAAAGCACAAAAGAACCATTGATTTACAAAAGGAAATTTGTTTAAAATCATCAATTGATGTTTCAAAGGATTATCTTCTCATGCCAGCATGAAACTGAGTAGTTGAACCTATAAAAGAAAAACAGGACATGTAAATGATTTCAAATTAGGTTGCTACCTACCCATATCAGATTAATTCAGGCAAAGCAGATTACTATAGTCCTCTATTAAAAAATAAATGCTCTCTAGCCGGGCGTTGTGGCAGGCACCTGTAGTCCCAGCTACTTGGGAGGCTGAGGCAAGAGAATCACTTAAGCCCAAGAGTCGGAGGTTACTGTGAGCTGTGACGCCACAGCACTCTACCAAGGACGATAAAGTGAGACTCTGTCTCTTAAAAAAAAAAATAAATAAATGTTCTCTTTCCCCTTTTAAAGGTCCTATTCACACTTGTACTTATTTTCAAGAGACTTTGAATATATATTTAAAAGTTACCATGACTGGCTCTATAGCAAGGTAAGTGAGACTAATGTTAAAGAGTTTCTTCAAAGTCTCCTGAAGTTGAATGGTATTTATATATGCCTCCTTCATCTTAAAAAATCTTTGTCTTCAAAATCTAGATCTTATGAAATTGGGATGCCCAAAGTAAAACAAGCCAAGCTTTGGCTATGATAATACAGTTTCCTAATGTGAACAACTTATTCTTTTGAGTGAATAGATACTTAATCTATAAAATAGCCCATAGATTGTTCGTCTAGTAGGAAAAAAAGGTTCTTAAAAGTAAAAGCATAAAACTGGTTCTCAACCTGTGGGTCGCAATCCATAGGAACGGTATTAAAGGGTCACGGCATTAGGAGGGTTGAGAACCACTGATATAAAAGGTATAAATTTTTTTGTGTGTGTTTCTGAACAAAAATTGAAAGATGGTTCTTACAAAGTCTTTTAAATGGGATAGATTTTTTGATTATATACATAAGACCACAATGGAATAATAGGAATACCGAATGTATCAAGTGCTTCCTCCTCCCTCCATACTGACTTGCACCTTACTGCTTTCCAATATGCATTATTTAGCAATATGCTCTCCAGGGGACAGGGGCCTTTGAGTACACTGATGTTGGTTCTCATTGTGCATTCTGTTTAATCAATCTGCTCAATGAAGATAGCAGAAATTCTTTTTTGGGTAAGTGGGATCCAGGGTGATGAATGTGTCGACTTAAAACCTTTACAGTTGGTTTCTCTGCTAGTTACACCGAGTTTAAGCTTTGGCTAATTTGGTAACTCATGCCCTGAATTGGATTTGATTATCCTAATGATGAGGGTCAAGGAGTTTCAAAAAAAGAGGAGAGGTGTGGGTCTAGCACCATGGTGCTGCTGATACCTGGTTAAACTTCGAGTACCTGACTGTACGGTTCCAAGTCGTCTTTGCAGTGCCTCTAGCCGAGTGATATAATCTGTCAGGGCTCTGTCAGGATCATAGCTCTGAAGCTGAGAACATGCTAGGGAACTAGGATTTAAATCAGCTGGAGTGCCTGGGTACCTACAGGATTAAAATTACGTACATGAATCTAAACTATCCAGAAACGATGCAAGCAAATTACCAACCTGCCTCCACCGATTTCCCCCAAAAGGTAGGCCACTGTACACTGCCTCTATACATCTACTCCATGCTCTTGAGTTGGGGATGAGAAACTTTTCAATGAATTTAAAGAAGCCACTAATTATCACAGCAATAACCAGTACAATGCCTGTTGCAGAGGTCCTCAATAAATGTTAGATGTGTATAAACACATCTCATCATGGAGATTGTAGAGTTTTTCATTATGGTCAGTGACTACCAATTTTAGTCAACATTTTTCCCATTGTCTGTCTAATGACAGCATGTCTCACTAACACTTGGTCAGCTTTGTTTCCTAAATCCTTTGAAACAAAGGGATGATGACTGTAGTAACTTTTTGGATTTCTAACTGGTTACGAATTCAAAAACTAGTTTTGATTTTGAGCCTTAGATTATGTAAATTGTATATAACTAAAGATGTCTAGCTAACTCAATGCAAAGAAGTCAAACAATATCCATTTTTCTCTATTAAATATATTTAACCATTCCACACAGGTTTTCTCAAATTCTTACCTATTTTGAAAAGGTAAAGGAGACCTAGGATAGTCCAGATCTGATCTTGAGCGATATGTGGTTTGTCTCGGCTCTCCATATAGCTCAAGCCCACCAGAAGAATGATAAAATGGGTCAGTTTTTTCAGCACCTAAAGTAATCCAAAATACAATCTTACAAAGAAAAATATTCCAAACCCTTGGAAAATTTTTATGAAAAAAGAGCCTAAAAGACCATTATAGTGTACTATACCACTATCTCCTACTTAGTCATTTTTCACTTATTTTTACTAAAGGAGAGAAATGACAGTACAAACAAATATTTGGCTTTCAAATGTTACTTGTTTACCTTTGAATATGAGTTATTTCTGATATCTGGAACTATCCCTCAAAGATAATTAATTGGAGTATTTCTTTTTAAAAGACCTCTCGGCTATAACTAGATGAAAGGTAAGAGGTATCTGAGTGTGTAACTTGTGAGTGAAAAGATGAGGATAAAAAAATTAGACTAATGTAACCAAGTCCTTTTATTATTCCAGTCTACTCGCTTATTGAAAAAAACTTGAAATCAAAATTTGCTAACTTAATACAACACAACACAATAACTCATTATTCCAAATTTCAGCGGTTCATTGTAATGATATTTGAAAACTTTGCTTAGGTTACCAAACATATTTCCCTTTTTGCTACTTTTCTCTACTGTGGTTTAATATCAATATATAGTAGAGGTATGCTGTGTGCTCCCTGGCTTCTGACATCACCTTTATGCCCCAAATATACAAGCCCTCATTTGTTTTCTCTAGATGTAGAGAAAAGGAATTTTAACTGTTACCATTACAGTAAACTCAGAAACCTGTTTGAATATTGCTCAATTATGAAAACATGACTAACATTAAGGGTTGAAACAAGGAGATGGGGCTCTGGAGCCAGACTGCCAGTGTTCAGTCCTGGTTCCATCACTTCCCTAAAGGTGATCTGGGGCAAATGACATGTGCTTTCCATGCCTCAATTTTCATCTGTAAAGCAAGAACAATCATTTGGAGAATACAAAGAGCAGGGTCTAGAGCAGACTCAGTACAACATAAAAATAAACTATTTTTACTCTCTTTAACAGTGAGGCTCCCAGCTTTGTTAGTGGTAAGGGCTCTCTGTCTTTGGAGAACACTAGATCCAGAATTTATTATTTAGAAAGCATTATGTGTGCAGAAATTTCTAAAACATAAGAAAATTTGTTATTTTGACCTCACCTTGATTCAGTCCAAAGCCATCCTTGTTAATATTGATGCAACCAGAACCTGTGACTCGATGCCATCGTCGAACCAAAAATTTCATTCTAAAAGAGATTCCAAGATAAAATTTCACAACATATCTATAATGTAAAGAGTAGAAATATATATTTCCCACAAAAATAAAGCCATACATTTAAATATAAACAGAACAAATTTCAAATTTCAACATAGTCATGATTGCCTAAACTATGTGAACGCCCACCGGTGTGTGACAAAATCAACTGGAACAGATCCTCTCATCCACTTCCCAAGTGGTACCAGAGGTCTGTCACATTGCCAGCATTAGGCTCTGGATTTAGGTAGAAGCAGGGCAAAGAAATGGAAGTAATAAAAAGTAGAGAAAAGAATGCAGAATAAAGGGCAGATGAGGCAGGAAGAAAACAAAGACCTTTAGATCAGCAGTAAGAGTGTCCTGGGAAAACTGGAAGATGGGTGAGGCTTTTCTCATCCCTTTGATCAGGGACAAATACTACTGATTTGGAAAGAAATGGGGGTATTAGTGTCACAAAGCAGGTGCAGTAAGTTGCTGCCTATTTGGGCCCAAGGACCTTTTGGGACCAAAACTACCAAGTGCTAGTTTTGATTTCTTATTTCTGTAAGTTTCCAGGCTCAGTCTTAGGAGGGTCAAATACAATAAGCATATAAAAGAGGACAACAAAAAGAGGGTGGCAGAGTGAAGTCTTTTAGCAGCAACTTCTACACTGCTCATATTCCTCTAATCAAAATTACTAGCTAACTTGGGCGGCACCTGTGGCTCAGTGAGTAGGGCGTCAGTCCCATATACCGAGGGTGGCGGGTTCAAACCCGGCCCCGGCCAAACTGCAACCAAAAAATTGCTGGGCTTTGTGGCAGGCGCCTGTAGTCCCAGCTACTTGGGAGGCTGAGGCAAGAGAATCGCCTAGGCCCAGGAGTTGGAGGTTGCTGTGAGCTGTGACGCCACGGCACTCTACCCAGGGCAATAAAGTGAGACTCTGTCTCTACAAAAAAAAAAAAAAAATTTACTAGCTAACTCCCGTGCCCTCCTATTTCCTTAATGTCTCCTAAGTTCTGTGCATGGTGGTCTTCACCACTAGAAAGTGAGCTGCCTTCAGGGATTTAGCAGGGACCATGTCTTTTGTCATCAATGCATCTACCAACCCTTACCCTGGTTATTCTATACGAGGCAAGGAAAGGAATGAAAGGTATACAAGGAAGAACTGAAACCAGGGGGCTGCAAGGTGGAGTATAGTAGAGGCAAGGAGAGTCTCAGGCCAAGCAGCAGCTCTAGCCCGAGCTCTCGTTTAGAAAGCCAGAATAAAGGAGACTCTTGGGAGGTCTGGCTGGCTGTTCCAGCTCAATCACTACTGGCTTCGTGACCCCCCCCGCCTCAGTTTCCTCAACTGTGAAATAAGATTTTGGACTAGGTGATCTCAAACAGCTTCTAGTTAAACAAATATTTCATATTGTTAAAGAAAAGTAATTTAGAAGTTTTCTCCTAACCCTTCAAATATGTACCACAGGTGTAAATTGTTCTCACAAAGTAATGAGAAAGTCTCTTGAATGTTATCGCAATCAGGTTGATGAAAATATCTCTGATTGTATCTGAAGCCCGTACACTGTACCCCATGATTGAATTATTGTACATAGCTATGATTCAATAAAAAAATAAAAAAATAAAAATAAATAAAAAATCTTGGGGCTTGTGTGAAGTGCTATGCACGGAATCTCCCACTAGAGGGAGCAATTCATAAATGGTAGCAGTGAGTATGATTGTGATGATGACAAGGAGAAAGAGGAAGAGACTCTTGGGCCCTCGATGCTGGGGATTCAGTGCTTCCCCACTCTGTTACCCATCATCCAGGCTTCATAAAGACAACAGCCCTATTCTAAGGAGGATCCCTGTGTTATGATTTTGTAGCCAAGCTTTCTCTATGGGTGATACCTCTGAGTGATTTTCAACCTCCTAACCTGAAAACCCTTATTGTCCCTCTGTGATCATTTACCATAAGGAGTTTTTCCTATTTATTAGCTGCCTCGAAAAAAACCCATTAAAATACCACACACCATTTCTTGTTTGCATGTGTTATATTGTAGCTGTCAACCTCTATTAACTTAAAATATTTTCTTAAATTTGTTAGGTAAAATAACTGTCATTTTGCATCCCCCCAAAGCATAGTTCTGCAAACCCAAGGGGCTAGAAGTCCCCTGTATAAGAGCCCATGTTCCCCCACCGACGTTCAGTAGCCAACATCCATTTAAAAACATCCCTGGAGAGGGTAAAATATATTCATGAAAATTCTCCCACTACTGGAAGATGATGTCACAAAACCAAGTATTAGAATGAGTTCATTTCCAAACGTAACCTTAGTTTGGCCCACCATAGTTTCTTTCACTTTCAGAAAAGGGGCCAAAGGTCAGACGTGAAGTCTAAGTTTCTTGTTCCTATATGTGTGCATAGTGCCTCTCTGTCCAGATTTTGTGCGTTTCTTAGCACAGGCTGATGTCTTAAAATCAGGAGAATGATTACTGTTCAGTAACCGCTCACTCCACCAATGTCCAAAGGAAGACTCTACTCTAATGATGGGCTTGTTCCTGTAACTTGCTTAGGACAATAGAATATGTGCAGAAGTGACAATGTGTGGCTTCCAAGTATAGGTGTTAAGAGCACCAGGTGTTCATGCTTGCTTCCCTGGGGGACCCCTACTAGGAGAAGGGCTTTACCCAGGGACCCACTATGCTCTCCATCCTGGGAACCAAATGAGGCATGCCTACCTCACCAACCAGCAGACATGTGAGCAGGAGAAGAAAGCCGATTGAAATTGTCCCCATTTTCTGAATAAGGAAAAATCAGAAATTGGAAAAGAGATTATTTGAAGTTCTTTCAGGGGACAGACAAAATTCTCTGGGTATCTGAACCTTCCACTGACTTCCCGCTGGGGATGCTGAGGGGATAAACGGTAACTTGTGGAAACCTGATAGCAATGACAATGAATTGTCTAGTCCAGATATGATTGATTTGTGCCCTGTAGAAAAGATAACCTCAGAGATTACATTTCATGGCCTTTTGAATATTAACCAATTGTGCATATTTTAGCAAACTTATTTCACCATTCCTGCTTGTCTGCATACTTTTCTGCTCTATACAATCCGCTTTGAACTGGTCTTCATGAATTACTAATTCCTTTGTTACTTAATGAGTTGAATAAAAATCTTTGATGTGTATTCATTTTATACGCACAGGAGAATTATGTTTTTGACTTTTAAAATAAACTTTAGCATTAGCTGTGAGCAGGGGCCAATTTACGGGTATTCTCATCAAATGTCAGCCATCACTGACTGAACATTCTGGGGCAGCTACAGGGCCCATCTGGGACTCCATGTCCGTATCTGCAAAGTGAGGGTTTGTCCTGAGAGTCTTGTGTATGGAGCGAGAGGATTATAACCCCATTTTATAGGTAAAGATGCTGAGACTTCGAGAGGTTTAAAGATTTCCTCTTCCACATTGGTTCACCGTCTGCTGGACTATGTACCAAAGAGACCTCTGGCTGCACAGATGAAAACCTTTCATGAGCTTAAGGTTCTCGCTTAAAGAGAAGAGCAGAGTATATGGAGTCTCACAGACTGAATTCGAATCTTGGCTTCACTAATTAGTAGCTGTTTAATCTTAGGCAAATTGCCTAAACTCTATAAGTCTCAGTTTCTTCATACATAAATATGGAGATGAAAAATGTACTTTATACTGAGGCTATAAAACAACAACAGAAAAGTATAGTGCCTCGTACAGTACCTGGCATGTAGCATGAGTGCTATAAATGCCGGCTTGTCCACCATGCCTTTCGGCAACGTCAGAAGAATTCCTGCTTCAGAGCCAAACCAGCTGAGAGTTGGAATCCAGGCTCTGTTATTTTCAGGCTGTGGCTTTGGACAGGCCAGAGGCGCCCTGTGCTTTTGTCCTATTCTGTGTCAGTGAAGATGCTAGTGCTGCCTCTTAATGTTGCTCTGAGGGTTACACCCAGGTCTGTTGAACATAGGAGGCCACAGTGTCAGTGCTGACTCCCTTGTTTTTGTCCTTAGTTAATGAGGAAAAGCCCTTAGGCAGAGTGTGATCAGGGAGAAGACCAGCAAGGCCAAGCCAAACTCACATCAACAAGGATTCAGATCAAGGACCATAGGATTGGAGAGCCCAATTATCAGATGAAAGGAGAAAAATTACATGATTGGTGAGCTCTGGTTTAATCAAGAGGTTATGTGAACCCTAATTTCTAATGTTAATGGGGACTATTATGTGTTTCTATGCAATGCTGGAAGATTTATGCCTATCTTAATAGCTGGAGATGTCCTTCAAATTTTCCATCTGCCCTGGAATAGGTCTAATGTGATAACAAACAGGAAATCGACTGGGCTAAGGGACATGCAGTTCTATTTTGTACCATAAAATACACAAGGCTGCTGACCTTGCATATTAATTAGCTGATTCTTCTCTTTCCAAATTAAGAGCTCAGTTTTGTATTACTTGCACGGATATAAAACTTGGCTGTATGGTTTTGGATGCATGGAGATCTCACTTGCTAAATATTTTTAGAGCACCACCTAATAATTTCTAGGATCTTCCAGCCCCGACAATGAATGATCTAAGGCACAACCAAAACCATGAAAAATCTCTCACCATCTAGGAAGATGACGGGGGAGGAAAAGAAGAGAGTGAAGGTGATTGCAGTACAGTGTTTCAGAAACATGTCGTCTTCCAAATCACCCGGTGTGGTTTCATCTTGCAGCCATGGGGAATCTTGTGAGCTTCATGTTCCCTTCTCATGAGCTTAAGCTTCTAGGATTTTGGCCAATAGAAGGCTAAGGACTGATTTTCCCTACTTCCCTTTTTCTGTGTATATGTTTAAAAACTCTTTTACTCGTTCATTTAATAAATAATATTGCACAATTATAATATGCCAGGTACTCCACTAGGTGCCAGAAATACAGCTATAAACCAGAAATTCTTACACTTAGAAAGCTTATATTCAAGTCAGGGAGGCCAACAATAAACACAACCGAGGGTAAATATGAGTAAGATTTTACTTGATGTTCCAATTTTTTGCAGCCATGTAACCAACCATCCCAAACTCCCTTGCAAAGCAACCTCTCTTGTATTATGCCCGTGGATTCTGTGGGTTAGGAATTCCCACCACACAGCAAGGATGGCTTGTTCCCTCTTTTCAATGTTTGGGCCTTATTGGGATTCAGGGGTCCTGGTTCCCTGAACCCAGGTTGACCTGGTTTGATTACTTGGTTGAGCTAGAAAGTTCTACTGAAGCACAGAGGTGATCGAAAGGCAAAGTGAGTGAAAACTGAAAATAAAACTGGAGTAGCACAGGCCACGTGAGTAGAAGGAAAGCAGAAGTAACCTACACAAGTTTTAGTGCTCTCACACCTCGTTCACTGGCCTCTCTGCACCTCTAGGCATTATTGTCTGTTTCTATTGGTTATTGATTATTGCCTTTCTCTATTGGTCCTTGGTTACCTAGGTTACCTTATACTCACAATCTTTTACCTTTTTTTTTGAAGAGAGTTGCTGAATGGAGAATGTTCCTATGGGCCCTCCAGACGTCTTTGTTCAGCAGGCCAGGCTTTCCTCCCATCCTCCTTGAAGCTCCTTTCTCAGAGTCTCTTCTCAGGCCCCAGCTGAGACTGTCTGTCAGTGACTCAGATGGTTGTATGAGGTCGGGTGGGAGGATGTGTTTCCACCAGTACACACTTTCACAGAAAATGGCTGGAAGCTATGCTCAGCTGGGACTGTCGGTCAGGGTACCTATACAGGGCTCCCCAGTGTGGTCATCTCTGGATAGGGGGACTTCTTAGCTGGCAACCGAATGGCCAATGCATGAAGCATAAAGCAGCCTTTTATGACCTAGCCTTGGAAGTCACCTTATGTCGCCTGTGATGTGTGCCATTGGTCAAAGAGTCAAAGCCCACTGACATTCAGGAAGATGGGAAATGGAGTTAATGAGTTTTAGATAATTTGTGACTGTATTTTAAAATCAGCACACTACTTTAGGGTCAATTTGTTGCAGGAAAATGAGGTCTGATGGAGAGAAAGAAACACTCAGACACCTGTGTTTAAAAGAGGAAGGGCTTTATTTCACCTGGAGGAGCCACAGTGGACTCGTCCAAAAATGGCTGAGCTCCCCAACTATCCTTTCCTTTTTATTTCCAGCCAAGGGTTCCTTGTCCATGGGTGCCCTTCTTATTGGTTAGTTTGAATTGAGCTGGAGAAGGCAGGCAAAGGCTTCTACAGAACTGCAGGATTTTATGGAAGTGGAAGCAAGTGTTTTACAGAACTGCAGGATTTTATGGAAGTGGAAGCAAGTGTTCATTTCAAAGTCCCAGGAAGTTAAGTTTGTACAAATTCCTAAGAGCTGAGTTACCATGGGGAGGACTTTGCAGGAATGTCCTTGGGCTCTTGTGAGAAGACTTTCATTCTTTCAGACTTTACTTTTCCTGGGTATCCTATCTCAAATTCATTATCACGGGAAGGGCCTTGGATTTAAAGTAGATCAAACTGGAGTTGTGTAGTGGACCAGCACGTGCTTATTCCTTGGGGAACGTTACTGTGCACCTGTGGGTTAGTCACCGTGCTGGAGCTGGGGGAGGAGCTGGATGCTGTTTCTCCCCTCTGAGTGCAGCGGGATGGGAGGTGACTCAGTACCAAATCGTAAGTACACCCTTTGGTAAGTGCAGTGACAGAGAGCCTGCAGAAGACTGTGGAATCACGTGGAAATAGGAATTAGCTGAGTTAACTTGGGAAATTATTTAAATCTCTCTGCCTTTAGTGTCTTTATTTGAATAACGAGGCTGATAATACCTACATTATGAGTCTGGTACAAGGGTTCGATGAGTCATCTGAAGTAGCCCCCAATCTCCTCACTTCACCCCATGTAGGTCCATGAAAACCACTTCTTACTGTCAGATATTTTCTTACTTTGCTTTTCGGTTTGCTTGTTTCCTTGCTTATTGTCTGAACTCCCCAAACCAAAATCCAAGAAATGCAATATATCATTCAGGCTGTGGTATAGAAAGCGAGCTAGTCTCTTCTAGAAAGTTCTGCTCCTCAGATACGTGTGTGCCTCACTCCTTCACCTTCTACAAAAACTGCTAATATGTGGCCTAATCATTCGCCTGAAATTGTATCCTGGAACCCTCCCTGGAACCCCTGCTCCCACTCTGCTCTAAATTTCTTTTTCCTATGGCACTTGCAGCTTCTCACATGATCTACATACATTTGACATGTGCTGTGTTTATGATCTCACGGGGTGAAGAGAAGAATGCATCGGGAGGGGCGGAGCACCGGGGCAGAAGTGGGCAGGGGCTCCGTAAGGCAGGATAAAGAGTTATTTTTCCAGAATAAGATAAGCACTGTAGAACTTTATAGGGAAGCATGACATGAACTGATTTACGTTTTTATATTACTTTGGAGTATAAGAGGTTGAGCCTGGACAGAAGGAGAGGCATTAGGAGGTCTTTCAGGAGTCTCAGGGGAGAGGATTGGATGCTGGTGGTGATGCTGGAGATGAAGAGATGGGAACAGCAAAAAGAGGTGTCCGAACTTTGAAGGTAGAACTGACAGGACGTGTTAATGGGCAGGAAAAAGCGTGAACAGAAGAAAATCAAAGATGACTAATAGGATTTTGATTTGAATAGCCAGGTATAAGGTGATACATTTATGTAAATGAGACTGAGAAAGAAACAGAAGGGTGTGTGTGGGAGTGTGAGTGTGTGTGTGTGTGTAGTATGGTGTATACGTAGTGTAGTGTGTGTGTGTATGAGTGTGGTATGTGTGTAGTCTGGTGCATGTAGTGTGGTGCGTATAATGTAGTGTGGTGTGTGTGGTGTGGTGTGTGTAGTGTAGTGTGTGTGGTGTGTAGTGTGGAGTGTGTGGTGTGGAATGTGTGGTGTGTGTGGTGTGGTGTGTGTAGTATGGTGTGTGTGGTTAGGTGTGTGTGGTGTGGGGTGTGTGTGTAGTGTGAAGTGTGTATGGTGTGGTGTGTAAGTTTTGTGTGCATGTCATGTGGTGTGTGTAGTACACTATGCTGTGTGTATACTGGCATGAGAAGGCATTGAGGGGGCAGTAATTCAAGATTTTATCACAGTTTTGATAGTTGAGAGATGAACATCAGACGTCCTGATGGAGTATTCTCCATCTAGAATCTATCCAAAGGGAATAATCAGAAGAGCCCACCAAGATCCAGAAAGGTTCTTCATCGCATGATCATATTCGTAAGCAAAACCTGGAAACCCCGACAATGTCCAGCATTATGAGACTCGAATTCAATTCCAGGTCCTCCATATGTTAGAGCAGCAATTCCCTACCTTTTTGGCACCAGGGACTGGTTTCATGGAAGACAATTTTTCCATGGACTGGTGGCAGTAGAGGGTGGTTTTGATATGAGTCTGCAAGCAAGTGATGTGTTATGGCCTCTGTGCAGTCAAACTTCTCTGCTAATGATGCTGTGTTTGCAGCCCTCCCCAGTGCCAGCATTAGCACCTCTGCTCCACCTCAGATCATCAGGCCTTACAGTCTCCTAAGCAGAGCTCAACCTAGATCCCTCACATGCAGTTTACAGCAGGGTTCCTGCTCCTTTGAGAACCTAAGGCCACCGTTGAACTGACAGAAGGTGGAGCTCGGGTGGTGATGTGAGTGATGGGAGCAGCTGTAAATACAGATGAAGCTTTGGTTCCTAGCAGGCCAGGGACCAGTACCAGTCCACAGCTTGTGGGTTGGCATTGCAGTGTTAGAGGACTGCCTGGTCTTCTACGTGATGCTTGCAAAGGTTGTAATGACACTGAAAATTCTCGTTAAGTGAACAAATGGCTAGGCAAATGCTTGCTGTGTGGTGTATTTATAGAGAAATACCCACAGAAGACCCTCATGGCGTACACTATAAGCCATGAAAATTTAGAACTGCAAGAAATCTCGGAGGTCATCATTTCAAAATGCTTGTTCTAGCTTAGGGAAAGAAAAGATCACTGAAGACTAAGGAGGCTAGAGAGGTCCTTGTTTAGGTTGTGAAATCTGAACCTGTTAATGGGGAAAGACCTGAAATGAGTGGGACCCGTGTCCTGGTTTTATTGCTATTCCTTAGCCTGGTAAACTGGAACTTGGTGTTGACTCTCTTCGTCTGGCTTTTCCACAGTAAGTGAGGCAGTTGATTATCCCATGGATTCCACAGTGCAGGCACCATGGACTCTTCCTTATGACATAGAGAGTTTCAGCTGCAAAGAGCTATAGAGCTCACCTCTTCCAGCCCACTTAAAACTCAGCTAAAGTGAAGAAGGCAGAGACCTTCCCAAGGGCACACATGCTTCACTAAATAAATATCAGTTTATAGATTATAGCACAATAGTCAGAAACAAACAAAGGATATAAAAATTTGGCCATTAGAGGAAAAATCAGTGACAGAAAAAAAAAACCTATTAGCCTTGGTCTTAAAAAAAATCAATTGTGAATTTAATTGATTTCAAATAAAAATATTTTCTAGCTTTATTAGTAAGATACATTATTAGAGCACTGAAAGTCATGCTTGCATCAAGTATTAGTGTCTAGGAAGAAAAACTAGGCTTCTGCACAACTTTTGTTTCCCACTTCTAGTCTTGCCTCCATTGGCAAACCATTATGTACCCCAAGATGGGAAGTCCTCATCTCACACACACCCCTGCTTCCTGAAACTTCTGTGCCTGAAACTGTTCAACAGGCACCATTTTCTATGAAATGAAAGCTGAGATCCCAGAGCTGGTATCTGCCTCTCTCTCCAGCCCTCTTGCCCATACCTGCCCTCTCCTAATGTGCTGTTTCTAGACCTGATCTTTGCTTATGCTCTTCTTTTGACCTTGCATCTCTCTCCTTACCTGCTACACGGGACAAACATCTACTCATCTTTCCAGACTCAGCCGAGCGTCGTCATCTCTATGAAGCCTTTTCTGACCTCTCCTGTCCTAGCTGGACCTGCCACCTTTCTCCTTTGTAACTGATTATACGGGGCTCTGCCCTGGTTGCCGTCCTAGCCAGAATAACATTTCATGGTATTTATTTCTTTGCTTGTCTACCCCCAGGTAGATTCAAATCTCAAAAACAGGAAATAAGTTATTTCATGTTGGTATCTGCAGTACCTACTATGATGCTGCCATTCACTCATTTAATGAAAATTGATTAAGTTCCTAAGTTCCCTGCACTCTTGTAAGTACAGTAGAAAGAGCAGAGTAGCAGAGACTACACTTGCTTCCCAAAGTCCCCTTCTGCTATGGTGGTAGATTTTTTTTAAATCTGAGTACATGGGCACCCATTTTCCAGCCTCCCTGGCAGTTTTGTGGTCACATGAAAAAGTTAAAGCTAGTGAATGTGAATGGAAGTAATGCATGCACTTTCTGGGCCATGATCTTTATTTATTTATTTTTTAATGTGTTAACTTTTTATTTTGAAACTTCAGAAAAGTTGCAAAAATAGTACAAAGAATTCCTATATATCCTTTACACCGATTCACAAAGTTAACATTTTATCACATTTACTTTATGCTTCCCTCTCTCCCTGGGCCATGATCTTAAAGAGGAGGAGATCCCTTCCTTTTCTTCTCCCCTCTTCCTGCTAGCTTGAATATGGACGTGATGGTGGGAGTGGCAGCAGCCATTGTGGACCATGAGATGGAAGCTACAGGTTGAGGATGGCAGAATAATTTGAAAATAAACTAATTTTCCTTTACCCCCAAGCCTTCACACCATTCCTTGAACTCTTTCTAAACTTATATGAGAAAGAGAAATTAATGTTCAGCTTATTCAAACCAGTGTGTTTGGGGGCTTCTTTGTTACAGCAGCCAACTCTATATCTTGGTCACATAAACAGTGTCTCAAGCAGACATGGTCTTTTTACTGATTGAACTTTACCGTAGACACTGAACACGTAAGTAACTAAAGGAATAAATGAATAAGTAGTTAAAAGGTCTAACTAGAGAGATCTAGGTAGAAAAATAAACATAAAAGATTTACTAATTTGTCAACAACAGACATCTAGATAGCATCATATGAAATCATTTGTAGCCAGTGAGTTTAGGCATTTCAGCTTCACTACCCCGTATGCCTCTCCCTCTGCATGTGAAACCACTGTGGTTCTTTGCTTCTCCCTTTACACATTGTCCTTATTCTATTTTCTCTTCATCTTTTCCAGAGCCATAGCTCTAATTTGGCCCCTCATTACCTATTACCTAAATCATGGCTCTAGTTAGTGAGCTGGCCTCTCCACCCTCCCGCCGACCTCCCTGCTGTTGCCATGGCAACCTTCCCCTGGCATAGGGCTGATCAAAACCTTGGAGGGTGCCCCTCTGCTTTCAGGTAACAGGCCAACTTCCTTAAATTAGCTCCGGGCTCCAGCCCAGCCTCCTTCCCTGCCTCCTCTCCCACTGGCTTTCCCCACCTACGCTGTGTCCCTGTCCCACTTACTATTTCTTTCTCAATGCCATTCTTTCAAGTGATCCCTTTCCCTGAAATGGATCATCCAGCCTCATTCCTGCCTCTGCTTGTTAAAATGCTACCCTTCTTTCAAAGGTGGGTAAAATGTGTCTCCTTTGTAAGGCCTTTTATTTTTTATGTTTTAGAGTCAAAAGGATTCTATCCTCTCTTTGAGCATTCTTTGCCTTCCATATTCCTAATATAGCATTTGTTATGCTTAGATTAGGATTCATTGCAAGGAGGGTTAGAGTGGAGAGATGATATGATACCAATGCTAATAACAGTGACAATAACAGTAATAATAGTGTCCAGTCATTGGCTGAGGGCTTGCTGCATGCCAGGGCCTATCCTGAGGGCTTTACCTACTTTTTAAGGAGTCCTCAGCAATCCTGTGGGGTAGCTCCATTTAGAGCTAGGAAGTCATAGGCACAGAGAAGGTAAGCAACCTGCCTGGGGTCATACTGCTGGGGTTCTGAATCTCCACCCGACCATTTACTAAACACATGAACTTAGGCAAGTCTTAGCATCCTCATCTTTCTACCATTTTGTTGAGATAACTGTATGATATAAAATAATGTACAGGGAGTATCCAGGACAGTACCACGTACACAGCAAGTTCTCAGTCATCCCATCTTACCTGTCAAACTACCTTTCATGTCTTATAACATGACTACTCACAGTTCCCTGTATGTGGTAGGTGCCTATAAAATGTTCATGCTGAAGCTTATGCTTTGTGTTGGAAGCCAAGGTCCCAGGCATACTCACTCTGCCAAGAGCTCCAGATACCAAAGATAGGAGTGTATTGCCTGTGGCTCAGCCTGCTGGTCATTCACCAATACTTCCTTCTTTATTACCTTGTTAGTAACAACAGCAGGCCAAGGGCACAGTGGCTCATGCCTGTAATCCTAGCACTCTAGGAGGTTGAGGAGCGAGGATTTCTTGAGCTCAGGAGTTCTAGACCAGCCTTAGCAAGAGTGAAACCCCATCTCTACTAAAAATGGAAAAATTTGCCAGGAATTGTGGGTGGGCACCTGTAGTCCCAGCTACTTGGAAGGCTGACACGAGGGCATCCCTTGAACCTAGGAGTTTGATGTTGCTGTGAGCTAGGAGGATGCCACTACACTCTATCCAGGGTGAAAGAGTGAGACTCTGTCTCAAAAGAAAAGGAAAACCAACAACAATATGTTTTAGCTCAAAACAAGTTTCTCTTGCTGTTAGGCCCATATATTAGCCCAGTTCTGGTCACCTTTGTGAGCAGAAGCGAAGGGGGGTGAGGTGTCTCTATTTCTCCTGCCCTCCTTCTTGCCACCTGGGATGAGGATGTGAAAGGGAATCCTCATGGACCCCTCAGACAGAGGAGGTGACACCCTAGAGATGGCAGCAGAGGGAGGAAAGATCTTGGTCTCTGAGCTTACATTAAGATTGACACAGACAAAAGTTACCTTCTGACTTGTTGAGGCCACTGTGTTTGAACTTGTTACAGTCATCAAACTGATATCCCAAGTAGTATTGTCACAGGGGCCCAGGTGAACACAGATGCATTATGAAGCAGTCACTAGCTGAATAAACTTGGGGAAGGTACGTAAGTAAGTACTTGGCGCCTCCTTCCCCTCATCTATAAGGTGAGGCAGCAGGGACACCGGTGCTGCAGGGTTGATGAGATAACGCGCGTTAAGTTGCTTAGCACAAGGCTTAGCACACACTAGGAGCTCGATACTTTCTAGCAATTACTGTTATTAAAAGTATAAGCTAGGAGTAACAGCTTCCTTGTGGCTGGGCACGGTGAGACTGGGGAGAGAGGACTTCAGGCATCTCTGGCAGGTGGGATCTACCCAGGAACTTCCCCTTGGGGCCACAGGGAGACAGCGTGAGGCTTCTGGACACCCTGAGGAAGGGAAAAGCGGCAGAGACTGGGCAAGTGGTTGCGTCTGTTCTTTCGGTCTGATCCTGTTGGCGGCTGTGGGTGGGGCAACAGTGGGACTGCAGGCTGGAAAGGTCTTGCCTGTGAGCTGTTTGGGTTTCTTTTGGACTTGGCACTC